>JAEQBA010004969.1:0-28817 GCA_019434445.1 Phalangium opilio
AACTAGCATAATTAAAAATACACATTAATTAACTAAAAAAGCCGTCAAATACGTAGTTAAAAAACCCAAAAATAACACTTACTCAAATGAAAATAAGCCTAAAATTCAGTTATATTTCAGTAAGAGTACATATTATAAATCTGAGGTAATCGGGACTAAATTTATGTAATTAAGAAAATCCCTTGATTTTATCAAAATAATAAAAATAATATAAAGCATTGAATTGATCTTTGACGTAAATGAAATGCAGTATAATCAGAAGTAAGATAAGGGACTAGAAGTATCGAGCTAACCAAATTCTTCACTTGGCGAAAGTGAATATTCTTGAACGGTTGGCCCTCTGGTAGCGGTTTCTGAATTTTCCCTCCAAAACGTGAGACGCTCGTGGCGGTACACGGTCGAACTAGATTCAAGCACTCGCGTCTGTGTTACGCCACTTTAGGCTGAGGGGAAGCGGGTTGGAAATGATTTGGAACTCGACCAACTTAAAATCCTCAAATTGTTCACTAGTGCCAGGATCTATTACCAATGCTAGAGCACTTTACTTCTAGCCTCTATCTTACTTCTTCTGGTATAACGAAAATAACTACGTAATTAGATGTAGAATCCTGGCGTAAATTATCATAGATTCAAAATGATTTAGTACGCAATTAAATATAAGAGTTAAATATAAATCTTCTTAGATTTAATTAGATGTAAAATATCGATCAATCCCGCTCTTTTTGTCTCTCTATAGTTGCGAATAATGAGAAATCTCCAAAATGGATTTACTGCGCTCTAAAAGATCCGAATCCCGATTGAAGAATTTCTTATCTAAAAGAGCCGGAAAACCATTTCTTTAAAAGCTTTAATCGATTCATGTTGTAATTATGGATGTTGTAATTGTCGATGTGGTAGAAAATAGAATGGTAACAAAAGGCAGATATGGTGGTGGGTATGTTTTAATTATTTCTGGCTTCAAAACACTCGCAATTATTGTAATAAAAATATACTAATTAAGTACAATAATGTTAATATAATGTATAAATACTGAAATAAAGAGAAATATTCGGTTTATTATTTCTAAGATAATTACCGATTAAAATCTTCATTGTCCGAGTCTCTGTTTATGATTTTGAAACGCCGCGTCATTGGTTGGTGAAAATTGTGTATGTTAGTGTTACTCAAACAATAAATTTAAGGGGTCACACCTAAAACATTCCGATTAAAAAACCTTGTAAAATGTGTCCCTTAAGCATGGTTTTCACTTGGCCGAAAAAAAACTACTTTGCAGCTGGACGTCAAACGTCAGATTTGTTTTTTACGTTGTCGGTCAGCGTTATAGCGTTTTCACTTAGCGTAGTTCATGCAAATAACGGAACCAAGGCTTAACAAATAAACTGAACACTGCACTAATTGCGGCCCATCTATAGTATTTCTTTTTTGCAATCTTTGTTTCTAATATCATAAAGATTTGTATTGTTCCGAACCTCTTCAATAAACCTTTCAGCTTTGAACTTCGGCATTCTCAGGGATTTGTACTAGTAACTGACTCGATTAGGAACGAAATCAATAAAAAGATGGCGGACCGCGGACGGCCTCTTCCGAACACGCGTGGTCGAAAACTACGTCACGACTCTAGCTTATTGCTGATTGGCTCGCGCAGAGCGTTAACGTTGAAGGCGGCCGAAAAAATAGAAAGCCAATATCGCCACACTCAACGTAATTTCTGTCCAGCGTAACTAGGTTTTTGTCGCTTGACGTCGGCCCTTACAAAAATCTTCTTTAGAACTCTTTAGAAAATTCCTTGGGAAATTTCTTTTGAAATCCTTAAGGGGTTCTTTGGGAAATATTGGCCTCTTTTTCTTTGGAAAATGCTTTGGAAATATCTTTGGAATTTTCTTGGGAAATATCTTTGGAATTTTCTTGGGAAATATCTTTGGAATTTTCTTGGGAAATATCTTTGGAATTTTCTTGGGAAATATCTTTGGAGTTATTTGGGAAATATCTTTGGAGTTATTTGGGAAATATCTTTGGAATTTTTTTCGTAAATATGTTAATAATTTTCTTGGGAAATATCGTTGGAATTTTCTTGGGAAATATCGTTGGAATTTTCTTGGGAAATATAGGGAAGATTATCGGGCAAATTAATTTAGCCTTCTAGAAACGAGGATAGTTCTCACATGCAGAACCATACCCCAATGCAGGGAGTACAGTTCTTATATGCTGAACAAAACCCCTTATATCGCGGGAAGTTCTCGCATGCAGTGCGATACTGCTTATAAAATCATACTTATATACCTCTGAAAACGGCATTAAGTTTTAACCTTGTGCAAATTTATGGGGTACTAAGTGAGTTTTGGAGGCTTCAATGGCCAAGCAGTAGATACAGATGTTGTTGTTAAGTTTAATAATGTATTTTCACTGAGAGTTTTTTGAGTACCAGAAACGCGTTTAAACTAATTTTATCTACAATATTTAAAAAAAAAATATTTATTTGAAACTCTAAATATGCTCGAAATAAAGATAAAACATATCACAAAAGAATTAATTTTAGGTTAGTTTTACTTTTCAGAAGCGAAAGTTTCGACTGCCAGCTTATGCTCCCTCTAAATCTAAACATGACGATTTTAATTATGCGTGTTTTACTTTTAATTTAATTTATCTTTTGCATAAACACCTCACGGATTATTAAAGGGAAAAAACAAAAATAGGTAAATATGATAAACCATTTCAGCTGAGCCTTAGCTACTG
This sequence comes from Phalangium opilio, assembly GCA_019434445.1. Classification (NCBI taxonomy): domain Eukaryota; kingdom Metazoa; phylum Arthropoda; class Arachnida; order Opiliones; family Phalangiidae; genus Phalangium; species Phalangium opilio. Next base: position 2,734 of record JAEQBA010004969.1, read on the forward strand.
GACAAGCCTTCGTGAAACGTTTTTAATTTTTTAGCCATCAAGGCGATGTCTTTGCATAAAAACTTTAGCTAAACAATTTGGGTAAAAATATCTTGAGATAATTATATGTAAAGCATAATTGCAAATATATCTGGCCCTTTGAAACTCATCTCTAGAAGTCTTAACGAATTTCATTGGAAAATAAACCCCAGACCTTCTTTGGAAATTTATCTGAAGATTTCCTTAAGAATTTCGTTAGAAAATATTCCATGGACGTTCTTTGGAAAATTATCTCAATAATTCCTATCGAATTTCTTTGGGAAATTAACCCTAGACTTTCTTTGGAAATTTATCTGAAGAATTCCTTAAGAATTTCGTTGGCAAATATTCCCTAGGTGTTTTTTAGAAATTTATGTCAAGAGTTTCTAAAGAATTTCTTTGGAAAACAAACCGTAGACCTTCTTTGGAAATTAATCTCTAGAATTCCTAAAGAGTTTCTTTGGAAAATAAACCTCACACCTTCTTTGGAAATTTGTCTCTAGAATTCCTAAAGAATTTCTTTGGAAAATATTCGTTAAACCTTCTTTGGAAATTAATCTCTAGAATTCCTAAAGAGTTTCTTTGGAAAATAAACCTTATACCTTCTTTGGAAATTTATCTCTAGAATTCCTAAAGAATTTCTTTGGAAAATATTCGTTAAACCTTCTTTGGAAATTAATCTCTAGAATTCCTAAAGAGTTTCTTTGGAAAATAAACCTTATACCTTCTTTGGACATTTGTCTCATGACTTCTTTAGGAATTCTAAAGAAAGTCTTTTGGAATTGTTACTTTAGAAAATGATCCCAAGGACTCCATAGGGTTCCAAAGAATGGCCTTTGGAATTCTTAAGAACATTTTTGTAAGGGGGGAGAAAAGTCGTGATTGACGCCAAGTGATAACTATGCTTTAGGGTGGCAACATGGCGATAGAAGTTACATTTCCGATTCTCAAAAAATACAAAATGTAGTTGAATGTTTTGTTACGAAAACCTAGTTGTTTTTCGCAAAAATGAAACCTGCAATTTAGTTATGAATTTATGGCTTTAGCCTGGATGTTTATTGTTTTTGCCGAGATAATTAAAATTGCGTCATGGATGTCTGAGTGGAGTCTAAAACTCCAGACCATGGGCATTGCTCGACGCACGCATTCGATGGAGAACTTTGCGATACATCTAAACAGAAGTGAGATGAGACCAGAAGTACTGAGCTAACAAAATTCTTCACTCGGCGAAAGTGAATATTCTTGATAACACACCAACGGTTGTCCCTCTAGTGGCGGTTTCAGAATTTCCCCTCCAAAACGTGAGACGCTCGCGGTGGTAGACGGCCGAACTAGATTCAAGCACCCAAGTCCGTGTTTCGCCGCTTTAGGTTGAGGGGAAGGGGGTGGGAAATTTTTTTGGAATTCGACCAATTTTTTCTCTCTAGCGTAGGCGCGATTGAAGCGGCGTAAAATCCTCAAATTTGTTCACTAATGCCAGGATCTATAACCAATGCTAGAGCCCTTCACTTCTAGTATCATCTCACTTCTGATCTAAACCATCTCATTCAGAGATATTACGATAACCATGGACTGCTGAAAATTCTACTGTCAACGAAACTCTACACTATTGCGTTGTTTTGTTGCTGGTGGTAGCAATGGGAGCATCCAATGGTACGTTTCACCAAGAAGTTATATAGAATCTGTAGACACCGGAATGAAAAAGTCTATTTAACTGCACTTAAAATCGAAAACGTGAATTTAATCTAGGGTGACCACTGAAATTTCTAAATTAATTTAAAATTATGGTAGAATATAGAAATTTCCATGAAATTATGGGACGATATAGGAATTACCATGAAATAATGGGAAAATATAGGAATTACCATGAAATTATGGGAGAATATAGGAATTATCATGAAATTATGGGAAAATGAGAAGGAAATATTGGAGAAAATAGGAAGGGCTTAAAAATATAGCGAAACAATAGGAAATATAGAAGAGTGGTCACCCTTGGAGGTTGAGAAATTACTACTAAATCATAAATAAATTGCGAGTAAATCCCATGACTTATGAAAAAAAATATATAATAAACCAACTTAGCATTGAAATTCATATTAATCATCGATCATGACTCTCAAATATATTGAAAATCCCATTAACTAAAACCATTAAAAATATATAAATAATATCCTAAATTTAACTAGATATAAAATCTGGAAAACGATTTTTCTAAATTTTTCTTTCTTCTTTGTAGTTGCGAATAATGAGAAATCACCGACAATGAAATTACTGCGCTCTAAAAGATCCGAACTTCGATCGAAGAATTGTCTTCTAACCTAATTAATATTCACAGTTTAACGGAGTTAGTAGAAGATTATTTCGGTAATGACAACGGCTACTGTTCCTGACAACAACATGAGAAGAAAGTAGAAAGGAACGCTGACGCTACTCAGGTCCAAGGCTACTGTGCTTTGCGATGGTCTCTTCCAAATGAACTCTTCAATCGAGTAGTAAAACTCTCCTTTCAGATGTTTGAAAACTTGTTAAGATTTAATCAGGGGAAAGGGGTTTCCATGGGAATATTTATTTTTCTAAGAACACGCAATTCAACAATGAAGCAGAAACATAACGCTTGGTAGCTTTTTCATCAAATTTACTTCATCATATTAAGGCAAAATAATATAGGTCAGGTTTTATTGAATGTTTCAAGCCGTTATTATAATCTAATCTTTTAACTTTTAGAAGAAAATACAATATCTGCAGTGTGAAAAGTAATTTTTTTGCAATTTAGCTTGGAATACATCTATTTTAATTGACTCTTTTTTGAATAACGAAAACATTTTAGATTCCAAAAATAATATATAATGTTCTTATGGCCAGTTTACAAGAAAATCAATTATCAATCATTTCGGTATCCTGCAATTGAAATGAGATACCATTGGACAGAATTCCCAGGCCTGTGCGAGTACTCGATCGAGACTCGAAAATCAAAATTTTAGGACTTGAAAATTATTTCGAGTCCTTAAAAATCTTCACTATTGGACTCGAGGAGGACTCGAACCGAGACTTGACGCCTTATCAAGTCCCAAAATATTTACTCGGTGACCCGGAATTTTAAGTGAGTGCCGCATCTAGTGGGGTTTAATCGATTTAAAGTTTAGAATAGACCGGTGATTGGACAAAAATTTGACTTCAGCTAAAGGAGTTAAGCAAACCAAAACCAAAAGTTAAAATTATTGTTACTGCGCGTCATTTTCGTTGTGAGATTTATACTTTGTGAGCAAAATTTGTCCTTATTAGAAATTAATTTATTATAATTCTTGTATTATTAATTATGTAAAATTAAACTAAGTGAATTAAATTAAAGTTAGAATTAATAGAATTAATTTAATAGGACTCGAGTGGGACTTGATATAATTTATCAGGACTCGACACTGGACTTGAAACCTCGTTCTTAAGCTGACTTAAGGAAGGACTCGAGGACTCGATACCAATTAAAAGACTCGACTCGAGATTCTATAAGCGCTTTTTTAAGGACTCGAGACTCAACTCGAACCCCAAAAAACTGGACTCGCACAGGCCTAAGAATTCCCATTCAACTGATATGCGGCAATTACTCTGCTTCAGAAACAGCGAATCGTCGGATATCTAGTCACTGGGATTTTATAATATCGGAATGCAGATTTACGTACTAACCCCGTTGAAATTAAACAAATAGAATAATGTTCTTTCTTTTGAGCATGGTCAATGTTTAGGGTGGGATCAGGAACGGAAGTAAACCAAATATTAAAAAAACTAAGCTCAGGAGTATTTTCATACTTTGTTAAAGCTTACCCTTCACGCTCAATAATTTGCGCAAATAACGTGGGGTCCGTTGTTTAAGTTACAAAGCATAAAAATACGTTATACCAGAAGCCGATTAGGCTTTACACATGAAGTACGTTACATGTGCCTTGGGGAGCTACACGATATTCTCTAAGCTCCTAGGAAAGAACCTCCCCTTACGCGGAGGGAAATAGTTCAGTAACGCGGCTCCTTCGGATCCATCGGATCCTTCCGCCTAAAGAACCGATTTACCACGTACCTAAATTCGAGAACAACTATAAAGACTGAGTAGGGTATCTAAAATATTCTTTAGATAAAACTGTTCACAATACCAAAGATTTTTTGGGAGTAAGGCGTTAAAATGTTATCAATCTGGGTAGCTTTTGCTTGGGCTATTTAAGACGCCGTGCATCTGTTTTTAACGAGGTATTTTTCTGTTCTCGCCGTTACGGCAAGCTCAGCCGACGGCGGCTCGGGAATCGGGATACCGCTGTTACCTAGACAAGGCCTAGTGTAGTTTTAGAGTCTATTATTATTCGCAGAGCTATTTTTCTGTTGAAATTAGGGAACTAGTATAAATATTAAGTAGAGTGTCTGAAATATTCTTTAGTTAAAACTATTCACAATACGAAAGATTATTTGGGAGTAAGGCACGAAGATCATATCAATCTGGGTAGCTATTGCTTGGCCTATTTAAGACGCCGTGCATCTGTTTTTTAACGAGGTATTTTTCTGTTCTCGCCGTTACGGCAAGCCCGGCCGCCGGCAGCTCGAGATGCGCCGCTCGGCCTCAGCCGCTGATATCTACCCAAGGCTTAGTGTAGTTTTCGTGTCTAATTTTATTCGCAGAGCTATTTTTCTGTTGAAATTAAAAGAATATCTTATCATATTTAGTTGAAGACTAAGTAAATGTCTCAAAACATTTCGAAACTTGAGCTTTAAAACGTTGAATATTTTATAACGACTACGGAACGGTACCGCAAATTCGCCATCCGGGCCTCCCGGTTATGTCGACGGCGAGGTCGAGTCGAGGTCCCATGTAAGAAAATAGTAATAGCCGTCGCCTATTGGTCTGGCATTAAAGAGGTTATCTATGGTAAGGGGGCTCATGATTGGTTAAAAGCTTTTTTGTTAGTTTTTACTTCGGGAATATCATGAAATCCATGGTGAAAGCTATGGAAAAGTGGGACTTACCTACTTTATGTGTGAAGCATAATCCGCTTTTGGTTATACAGATTGCCATTCGTTCAATGTTTAAATATAATACCATAAAAAGTTTTTGGGAAATGGAATATCACTTGGGGTATATTTTGGACAATATTTTGCGTAAAAAACTGAACACATATTTTGAGCGAGGCTTTATTTATCAAAATATTATTCAATCAATTGAACAAATTTTGCATTCAAATTACTTTAAAGTCGGTGTGTTTTAGGCTTTATATGTAATGTTTGGACAATAAAGTTGTAAACGGTCTATGGAATACACATCAACTTTTATTGTGACCAAAATATATTCAATATAATTGAATAAATCATGTGGATTTAATCAATAGATTTGTCCAATAAAGTTTTTAAGGTTTTTTATTTTCTAAAAATTGGGCATTGAACATCATGATGGATTTTGGAGTATAGCATGAACAATATTGTGCACACGTTGCCTACGCAATAAGAATTAATTAATTAATTCTTATTCCGTAGGCAACGTTGCACATAATTAGAAAAAAACTACCAATGCAGCGTTGAGAACTTGAGACGGTAACCCTCAAAATTATGTACATTTTTAACACGTTTTCTGTTATCTATGCACGGCATAACACTATACATGATTGCCTAATATAGTATGTAAATGCTACATCAATGCATGAATGAGGAATTCTTCATACATGCACAATTGCAATTTCCACGCATTTTCCAGGTTTTCCTAGACATTAGAGAGTTTAAGCATCCCCTAAACGCGTACGTGTAGCTACCTTCCACAGTGCATTAGACCAATGCTTTGTCAAAGGTGGCTACACGTACGCGTATAGGGGATGCTTAAACTTAAAACTCTGCAAGAATATCCATGTTTTGCGACTAACAATTTTACTAATAACTTTAAATGACTGTTTATTATAGCTAATCACATTCATATCCTAAATAATATAAAGTGAATGTAGTACACTACAGTATTCATGTTTTCTAACTCGCTAACTTAATATTCGAGATGGCCCAACGTTTGGTGTACATTAAGTTACCACATCTAGATAAAAAGGTCTTTTCGCCTCTCCAGCCTCCACAGACAATCCACAAACATACACACTCACAGATCATAATCGTAAAGCCAGTATGTCTTTCAAAACGTAGATAAAACCTATAACAACTGTATATAAATTTACACACATTGAAGCCAGGGGTCGGACGTTCGGCATTTTAGTGTACGGGATTTTGAGATTTTAAGATTTCGACCAAGATTTTGAGATTTTCCCCAGATTTTGAGATTCTGACTGAGATTTTAGAAATCTTGAAATCTAGTCCAAGATTTTAAGATTTCGGGATTTTCAATGAGATTTTCAGATTTTGAACGAGATTTCCAGATTTCGAAATAGATTTCGGGATTTTGTTCAGGATTTTCAGATTTTGGAGGAGATTTCGGGATTTTGAAGGATATTTTCAGATTTGGAAGGAGATTTTCAGATTTTGAAGGAGATTTTCAGATTTCGAGGAGATTTTCGGATTTTTGATGAAATTTTGGGTATTTGCAGGGGATATCAAGATTTACTATTAACTTCCGGTGTTCAAAGGATATTTCGAGATTTTGAAATATAGACCATAAATTTGTTTTAATTTACCGTAATGAATACCGGAGAAAAATCGACAAAAATAGTCTAATTTGTAATACAGTACTCTTATATAGCGCAGGTGCCAAAAAGCGAGATGGAAGGCAGAGTTTTACCCCCGTGTCTTCCCCTCTTAAATAGATGCAAAACGTGTATTGTACGCGTGGAGATTTTCAGATTTTGATTTTTTAGGGTGAGATTTTGGGATTTTACGTTAATATTTCGGGATTTCTAGATTTTAATGTGAGATTTCGGGATTTTAGGTGAAGATTTCGGGATTTTCAGATTATAAGGTAGGGATTTCGGGATTTTCAGATTTTGACGTGAGATTTTGGGATTTTTTGATTTTGACGTGAGATTTCGGGTTTTTGAGATTTTAAGGGTAAGATTTCGGGATTTCGAGATTTTCGAGAGAGATTTTAATAGATTTCAAGCGAACTGTACGGGATTTTGACAAACGTCCGACCCCTCGCATTGAAGGGTCAGGAGATGTTTTCAACGACAACTATAAATAAACAGCAGCAACCCAGCCTTTACACATAGTGCCCTTTCCGTATGAAAATGAATCTCTCATTCTAGCTACCTTGCCCGTATTCCCCATACTCCTTCGCTAACCCCAAAAACCGGAGGAAAGAGAAAATATTTAATCCCTTTCGATGCGGCTGTCCGTCAAATGAACTGCAAACTTAAGGGTTGCCGCAATCTATCCGGGTGAATACTTTGACGATGCCGATCTTATTTCTTTCCCAATACTTGGAAGAGCCTAAAGAGGATCTTTTCTTAACTATAGGTCCAAACAAACTTGTTTTACGTCCATCCGAAGTCGGAAAATTGCCTTTAACTCATGCCATAGCGCCAATGTATTTCCTTTCGAAATTCTTTCGCATTACGAGCTCCAACGTGGTAGCGGATCTTGCCTTAATCGCTTTCTATCCACGCTTGTTTTTTGTGTACCCAGGGTTAACTCACAAACACACATACACACACACACACACCCACGTCGAAATTAGAACCTCTCCGTGACATACGTCACTCGGAGAGGTAAAAATTACCTAATTAGCGGCTATCGTTGGCCGATGGCACCAGGAGAAACACCTTAAAACGTACGCTACACGGCCAATTGGTCTCTAGTCTTTACATACAATCAGCTGTATTTTAATTTTGACAGAGGCTTAGTGAAATCAGTGAATTTAAAAATTATCGGCTAAATCCTAAATTTAAATTCTTTTGTATTAAATTATAAAAAGGTTTAACTTACGAAATTAAAATAAAATGAGGACGAATTAACCCCTTCTTTTATGTGAAAAGTTAAAAAATTCGCCTTAAGCTCGACATATCCACACGCGTTGTCTAAACAAAAATCTTCGCTCAGTCGCTCTATTAGCGGTAAAACAGCGTAAGTCCAACAGTACGTTTTTCTATGATTTTAGCTAGGATTAAACCACGAAAGTCCAACAGAATAAAAGGTCGTAAGTTTAAGTATGTGCTTAAAAGTACAAAAAGTAATACTTAATATTAATTGTTTTCAATAAAACTTCGAAAGACACCAGTTTAATGTTCAACCTTTCATGTAAAACCATTTTCAGACCTATCGAATAAATACTCTTCAAAAAATGGTCGAGACCATTTGGCTATCACAGCAAACATTTCCCATGTTATTCCTATGGGAAAATTTCCCTTTTTTTGCCAAAATGTCTTAATTTTTTTATGTAAATGAAAACCACCCTTAGCAACTTTATTTTCTATGAAAAAAACTAATGGAGGGATCTCTTTGAAATTTTAACCACATATTAAGGGTCCGAATTTTAGTTCAGTGAAATTTTTTCAAAACAATTAATACAATACAAAAAATACTACATCCAAACAAAAAACCCTCCTTATACATTAAGAGCAGTATGAGGTCTTATCTAAGAGAGCGACCTCTCTCTCAGAATTGCAGAAAACGAGATAGCTCACAAGCAGACAAACGTAGTTATAGCGTGTTATACTACGACTATGGCACGCCTTCATCTCTTAAAACATCTCGAGATGGTGGGAGACCTATGTTTTTATATGGATACGGACAGCCTGATCTACCTCTCGCCAGATGGCGCTCCTATACTCCCCACAGGAGATTATCTTGGTGAGTTAAAGAATGAGTTAGAGCCATACGGGAAAGACGCCTATATTTGTGAGTTTGGAAGCGCTGGTGCGAAAAATTATTCAATGAATATTTACGACCCCGCAACAGAAAAAATCACTAACATAATTAAAGTTAAAGGATTTTATTTAAACTCGTCTACTGAGAATCACGTGAATTTCGATATAATGAAGAAACTATTAGGTGTAAACAACGATGGTAAACCAGAAATGAACACCCATTGGTCCCCAAATACGTCGCCTGCCCAATCACACCCTCATTACAATAAATCAAACAAAAACATATCAAGCCGTCGTCGATAAAGTAAGAGTTTTCCCAGATTACACCACAACCCCTTACGGGTATCTTAAGTAAATTTGTAAAAGTAATTTGTGTATATAATTTTTGTATTTTTATTATTTGGGGGTTTTGTCTGCAGACATTTTTGTGTATGTTAATTGCAATTAGTTTTATTATGATTAAAATAAATTTGTCAATAATAATTTTCACTTTATATTATAGTCTTTATAAATTTATTCCTACATTGTTACAAGCATATCAAACTAAGCCTATACAATCAATCAAATCTTGACAGGTAAAGAGAGAGAGATCGGGAAAACCCAGCTCCCCCGCCTTAACAGTGGCCGCCATCTTGTACGGTATAATGGCTGCATACTCCCTATCGTTATTGGAAATAAAAATAAGATAGGTCTCTTGGAAAACTCAGTCTAAATGCCTAACTATGGTGTAGTGGTAATCACGTCCGCTTCACACGCGGAACGTCCCAGGTTCGAGCCCCATGAGATACATGTTTTGACCATCGTGATTGGGCATAAAAATAAGCTAGGTGTCTTGGAAAACTCGATATTAGTAGGTATCTATGGTGTAGTGGTTATCACGGCCGTTTTACACGCGGAAGGTACCAGGTTCGAGCCCTGGTAGATACACGTTTTGACCATCGTGATTGGGGATAAAAATAAGCTAGGTCTCTTGGAAATCTCAATCTAACTACCTTACTATGGTGTAGTGGTAATCACGTCCGCTTCACACGCGGAAGGTCCCAGGTTCGAGCCCTGGTAGATACATATTTTGACCATCGTGATAAGATAGTAAAAAAAGCTAGGTCACTTGGAAAACTCAATATTACTAAGTATCTATGGTGTAGTGGTTATCACGTCCGCTTTACACGCGGAAGGTCCCAGGTTTGAGCCCTGGTAGATACATATTTTGTCCATCGTGATTGGGCATAACAATAAGCTAGGTCTCTTGGAAAACTAAGTCTAACTACCTAACTATGGTGTAGTGGTTATCACGTCCGCTTTACACGCGGAAGATGCCAGGTTCGAGCCCTGGTATATGCATGTTTTGTCCATCGTGATTGCGCATAAAAATAAGATTGGTCTCTTGGAAAACTCAGTCTAAATACCTAACTATGGTGTAGTGGTAATCACGGCCGCGTTACACGCGGAACGTCCCAGGTTCGAGCCCCATGAGCTACATGTTTTGACCATCGTGATTGGGCATAAAAATAAGCTAGGTGTCTTGGAAAACTCATTATTAGTAGGGAGCTATGGTGTAGTGGTTATCACGTCCGTTTAACACGCGGAAGGTCCCAGGTTCGAGCCCTGGTAGATACATATCCCAACAAAAACATCTCTGTAAAAATATGCCAAGTTGTTTGGCCATAAAAAGAAGTGAGATTGTTTGGCCGTAAAAAGAAGTGAGATCTAAAATACGGCCAAGTTATTATCTCCAGGTGAACCAACATTTTATTCGACTTAAAACTTCTCAAGAATGTTTTTCTGACTTGGCCATTAGCATTTCAAAGATTCGTTGAATTCCAGATATGGATCGAAATTAAAATATTAAATCAAATTGGTTAAATATTCTTGAATAGCCTTTGTGGTTAAACTTGTAACTTCCGTTCTTCACCTTCACGGGCGCAAAGAAGAAGGATGCAAGTTTGGAATGCTAATGGCCAAGTCAGAAAAACATTCTTGAGAAGTTTTAAGTCGAATAAAATGTTGGTTCACCTGGAGATAATAACTTGGCCGTATTTTAGATCTCACTTCTTTTTACGGCCAAACAATCTCACTTCTTTTTATGGCCAAACAACTTGGCATATTTTTACAGAGATGTTTTTGTTGGGATTTCACTCCTTTTTGTACGTGCATGTTCTTGTAGAATTATAGAAGTAGGATTATGAAGTGAAATAAACATTTGTACTTTAATATTAAAAGACGAAAAAATTAAATTATAATGACCTATTATAGAACCATTTCAGACGAAATGAAAAGGAAATGAGTAAAAAATGTATTTACTAAAACATTAAGTAAAAAACATTAATTTTACAATACGAAAGAATCATATTAGTAAAAAATATTAATATTAAAAGACGAAAAAATTAAATTATAATGTCCTGTTACGAAGGGATCTAAATTATTAAACCCCCATTTCAGGGGCTAACAGGGGAAAATTCCCGCTTTTGGAACTTTTTCCTTTCTTTGTATGCTAAGTCCTACTTGTATGCCAAATTTTATCATTCCCGCAACACCGGAATCTAGAGGTTTAGATGATGACTCTAATTCTAAACCCCCATTTCAGGGGCTAAAAGAGGAAAACTCCCGCTTTTGGGACTTTTCCCTTTGCTTGTATGCTTAGTGGTACAAGGATGCCAAATTTCATCATTCTAGCACCACCGGAAATGCCCTACAGGTATAGATGATGACTCTAATTCTAAACCCCCATTTCAGGGGCTAAAGGGGAAAACTCCCGCTTTTGGGACTTTTCCCTTTGCTTGTATGCTTAGTGGAACAAGTATGCCAAATTTCATCATTCTAGCACCACCGGAAATGCCCTAGAGGTTTTGATGATGTGTCAGTCAGTCAGTCAGTCAGTCAGTCTCATAATGTGTCATTTTCACATAGGATTATCACAGAAACCAGATGAGTTAGAAAGCTGGAAGTTGGAGGACTTCCTAGGATTAACACTGTGCCCTTGAGGTGTAAATATGAGTGGTGTACTATTCCCCAGTACCGAGTTACGAGGGGGTGAAAATGAGGCTGAAATGTTTCGGGTAAAGGATTGCTGGTAGTGCACGACAACTTGGCGGGTGCACTGCCGTGCACCCAGATTTTGACCATCGTGATAAGTTTATAAGAAAAGCTAGGTCTCTTGGAAAACTCAATATTACTAAGTATCTATGGTGTAGTGGTTATCACGTCTGCTTTACACGCGGAAGGTCTCAGGTTTGAGCCCTGGTAGATACATATTTTGTCCATCGTGATTGGGCATAACAATAAGCTAGGTCTCTTGGAAAACTAAGTCTAACTACCTAACTATGGTGTAGTGGTTATCACGTCCGCCTAATACGCAGAAGGTCCCAGGTTTGAGCCCCATGAGATACATGTTTTGACCATCGTTATTGGGCATAAAAATAAGCTGGGTGTCTTGGAAAACTTAATATTAGTAGGTAACTATGGTGTAGTGGTTATCACGGCCGTTTTACACGCGGAAGGTTCCAGGTTCGAGCCCTGGTAGATACACGTTTTGACCATCGTGATTGGGGATAAAAATAAGCTAGGTCTCTTGGAAATCTCAATCTAACTACCTAACTATGGTGTAGTGGTTATCACGTCCGCCTAATACGCAGAAGGTCCCAGGTTTGAGCCCCATGAGATACATGTTTTGACCATCGTTATTGGGCATAAAAATAAGCTGGGTGTCTTGGAAAACTTAATATTAGTAGGTAACTATGGTGTAGTGGTAATCACGTCCGCTTCACACGCGGAAGGTCCCAGGTTCGAGCCCTGGTAGATACATATTTTGACCATTGTGATAAGATATTAAAAAAAGCTAGGTCACTTGGAAAACTCAATAATAATAAGTATCTATGGTGTAGTGGTTATCACGTCCGCTTTACATGCGGAAGGTCCCAGGTTTGAGCCCTGATAGATACATATTTTGTCCATCGTGATTGGGCATAACAATAAGCTGAGTCTCTTGGAAAACCAAGTCTAACTACCTAACTATGGTGTAGTGGTTATCACGTCCGCCTAATACGCGGAAGGTCCCAGGTTCGAGCCCTGGTCGATACATATTTTGTCCATCGTGATTCGGCATAAAAATAAGGTAGGTGTCTTGGAAAACTCAGAATTAGTAGGTATCTATGGTGTAGTGGTAATCACGTCCGCGTTACACGCGGAACGTCCCAGGTTCGAGCCCCATGAGCTACATGTTTTAACCATCGTGATTGGACATAAAAATAAGCTAGGTGTCTTGGAAAACTCAGTATTAGTAGGGATCTATGGTGTTGTAGTTATCACGTCCGTTTTACACGCGGAAGGTCCCAGGTTCGAGCCCTGTTAGATACATATTTCGTCCATCGTGATTGGGCATAACAATAAGCTAGATCTCTTGGAAAACTCAGTCTAACTACCTAACTATGGTGTAGTGGTTATCACGGCAGCCTAACACGCGAAAGGTCGCAGGTTCGAGCCCTGGTAGATACATATTTTGTCCATCGTGATTCGGCATAAAAATAAGGTAGGTGTCTTGAAAAACTCAAAATTAGTAGGTATCTATGGTGTAGTGGTTACCACGTCCGCGATACACGCGGAAGGTCCCAGGTTCGAGCCATTGTAGATGCACATTTTGTCCATCGTGATTGGGAATAGCAATAAGCTAGGTCTCTTGGAAAACTCAGTCGAACTACCTAACTATGGTGTAGTGGTTATCACGTCCGCGTAACACGCCGAAGGTCCCAGGTTCGAGCCCCATGAGATACATGTTTCGACCATCGTGATTGGGCATTTAAAATAAGCTAGGTGTCTTGGAAAACTCAATATTAGTAGGTATCTATGGTGTAGTGGATATCATGGCCGTTTTACACGCGAAAGGTCCCAGGTTCGAGCCCTGGTAGATACATGTTTTCACCACCGTGATTGGGGATAAAAATAAGATAGATCTCTTGGAAAACTCAGTCTAAATGCCTAACTATGGTGTAGTGGTAATCACGTCCGCTTCACGCGCGGAACGTCCCAGGTTCGAGCCCCATGAGCTACATGTTTTGACCATCGTGATTGGGCATAAAAATAAGCTAGGTGTCTTGGAAAACTCATTATTAGTAGGGAGCTATGGTGTAGTGGTTATCACGTCCGTTTAACACGCGGAAGGTCCCAGGTTCGAGCCCTGGTAGATACATATCCCAACAAAAACATCTCTGTAAAAATATGCCAAGTTGTTTGGCCATAAAAAGAAGTGAGATTGTTTGGCCGTAAAAAGAAGTGAGATCTAAAATACGGCCAAGTTATTATCTCCAGGTGAACTAACATTTTATTCGACTTAAAACTTCTCAAGAATGTTTTTCTGACTTGGCCATTAGCATTTCAAAGATTCGTTGAATTCCAGATATGGATCGAAATTAAAATATTAAATCAAATTGGTTAAATATTCTTGAATAGCCTTTGTGGTTAAACTTGTAACTTCCGTTCTTCACCTTCACGGGCGCAAAGAAGAAGGATGCAAGTTTGGAATGCTAATGGCCAAGTCAGAAAAACATTCTTGAGAAGTTTTAAGTCGAATAAAATGTTGGTTCACCTGGAGATAATAACTTGGCCGTATTTTAGATCTCACTTCTTTTTACGGCCAAACAATCTCACTTCTTTTTATGGCCAAACAACTTGGCATATTTTTACAGAGATGTTTTTGTTGGGATTTCACTCCTTTTTGTACGTGCATGTTCTTGTAGAATTATAGAAGTAGGATTATGAAGTGAAATAAACATTTGTACTTTAATATTAAAAGACGAAAAAATTAAATTATAATGACCTATTATAGAACCATTTCAGACGAAATGAAAAGGAAATGAGTAAAAAATGTATTTACTAAAACATTAAGTAAAAAACATTAATTTTACAATACGAAAGAATCATATTAGTAAAAAATATTAATATTAAAAGACGAAAAAATTAAATTATAATGTCCTGTTACGAAGGGATCTAAATTATTAAACCCCCATTTCAGGGGCTAACAGGGGAAAATTCCCGCTTTTGGAACTTTTTCCTTTCTTTGTATGCTAAGTCCTACTTGTATGCCAAATTTTATCATTCCCGCAACACCGGAATCTAGAGGTTTAGATGATGACTCTAATTCTAAACCCCCATTTCAGGGGCTAAAAGAGGAAAACTCCCGCTTTTGGGACTTTTCCCTTTGCTTGTATGCTTAGTGGTACAAGGATGCCAAATTTCATCATTCTAGCACCACCGGAAATGCCCTACAGGTATAGATGATGACTCTAATTCTAAACCCCCATTTCAGGGGCTAAAGGGGAAAACTCCCGCTTTTGGGACTTTTCCCTTTGCTTGTATGCTTAGTGGAACAAGTATGCCAAATTTCATCATTCTAGCACCACCGGAAATGCCCTAGAGGTTTTGATGATGTGTCAGTCAGTCAGTCAGTCAGTCAGTCTCATAATGTGTCATTTTCACATAGGATTATCACAGAAACCAGATGAGTTAGAAAGCTGGAAGTTGGAGGACTTCCTAGGATTAACACTGTGCCCTTGAGGTGTAAATATGAGTGGTGTACTATTCCCCAGTACCGAGTTACGAGGGGGTGAAAATGAGGCTGAAATGTTTCGGGTAAAGGATTGCTGGTAGTGCACGACAACTTGGCGGGTGCACTGCCGTGCACCCAGATTTTGACCATCGTGATAATTTTATAAGAAAAGCTAGGTCTCTTGGAAAACTCAATATTACTAAGTATCTATGGTGTAGTGGTTATCACGTCTGCTTTACACGCGGAAGGTCTCAGGTTTGAGCCCTGGTAGATACATATTTTGTCCATCGTGATTGGGCATAACAATAAGCTAGGTCTCTTGGAAAACTAAGTCTAACTACCTAACTATGGTGTAGTGGTTATCACGTCCGCCTAATACGCAGAAGGTCCCAGGTTTGAGCCCCATGAGATACATGTTTTGACCATCGTTATTGGGCATAAAAATAAGCTGGGTGTCTTGGAAAACTTAATATTAGTAGGTAACTATGGTGTAGTGGTAATCACGTCCGCTTCACACGCGGAAGGTCCCAGGTTCGAGCCCTGGTAGATACATATTTTGACCATTGTGATAAGATATTAAAAAAAGCTAGGTCACTTGGAAAACTCAATAATAATAAGTATCTATGGTGTAGTGGTTATCACGTCCGCTTTACATGCGGAAGGTCCCAGGTTTGAGCCCTGATAGATACATATTTTGTCCATCGTGATTGGGCATAACAATAAGCTAGATCTCTTGGAAAACTCAGTCTAACTACCTAACTATGGTGTAGTGGTTATCACGGCAGCCTAACACGCGAAAGGTCGCAGGTTCGAGCCCTGGTAGATACATATTTTGTCCATCGTGATTCGGCATAAAAATAAGGTAGGTGTCTTGAAAAACTCAAATTAGTAGGTATCTATGGTGTAGTGGTTACCACGTCCGCGATACACGCGGAAGGTCCCAGGTTCGAGCCATTGTAGATGCACATTTTGTCCATCGTGATTGGGAATATCAATAAGCTAGGTCTCTTGGAAAACTCAGTCGAACTACCTAACTATGGTGTAGTGGTTATCACGTCCGCGTAACACGCCGAAGGTCCCAGGTTCGAGCCCCATGAGATACATGTTTCGACCATCGTGATTGGGCATTTAAAATAAGCTAGGTGTCTTGGAAAACTCAATATTAGTAGGTATCTATGTGTAGTGGATATCATGGCCGTTTTACACGCGAAAGGTCCCAGGTTCGAGCCCTGTAGATACAGTTTTCACCACCGTGATTGGGGATAAAAATAAGATAGATCTCTTGGAAAACTCAGTCTAAATGGCCTAACTATGGTGTAGTGGTAATCACGTCCGCTTCACGCGCGGAACGTCCCAGGTTCGAGCCCCATGAGCTACATGTTTTGACCATCGTGATTGGGCATAAAAATAAGCTAGGTGTCTTGGAAAACTCATTATTAGTAGGTATCTATGGTAAAGTGGTTATCACGTCCGTTTACACGCGGAAGGTCCCAGGTTCGAACCCTGTAGATACATATTTTGACCATCGTGATAAGATATTAAAAAAAGCTAGGTCTCTTGGAAAACTCAATATTACTAAGTATCTATGGTGTAGTGGTTATCACGTCTGCTTTACACGCGGAAGGTCTCAGGTTTGAGCCCTGGTAGATACATATTTTGTCCATCGTGATTGGGCATAACAATAAGCTAGGTCTCTTGGAAAACTAAGTCTAACTACCTAACTATGGTGTAGTGGTTATCACGTCCGCCTAATACGCAGAAGGTCCCAGGTTTGAGCCCCATGAGATACATGTTTTGACCATCGTTATTGGGCATAAAATAAGCTGGGTGTCTTGGAAAACTTAATATTAGTAGGTAACTATGGTGTAGTGGTTATCACGGCCGTTTTACACGCGGAAGGTCCCAGGTTCGAGCCCTGGTAGATACACGTTTTGACCATCGTGATTGGGGATAAAAATAAGCTAGGTCTCTTGGAAATCTCAATCTAACTACCTAACTATGGTGTAGTGGTTATCACGTCCGCCTAATACGCAGAAGGTCCCAGGTTGAGCCCCATGAGATACATGTTTTGACCATCGTTATTGGGCATAAAATAAGCTGGGTGTCTTGGAAAACTTAATATTAGTAGGTAACTATGGTGTGTAGTGGTAATCACGTCCGCTTCACACGCGGAAGGTCCCAGGTTCGAGCCCTGGTAGATACATATTTTGACCATTGTGATAAGATATTAAAAAAAGCTAGGTCACTTGGAAACTCAATAATAATAAGTATCTATGGTGTAGTGGTTATCACGTCCGCTTTACATGCGGAAGGTCCCAGGTTTGAGCCCTGATAGATACATATTTTGTCCATCGTGATTGGGCATAACAATAAGCTAGATCTCTTGGAAAACTCAGTCTAACTACCTAACTATGGTGTAGTGGTTATCACGGCAGCCTAACACGCGAAAGGTCGCAGGTTCGAGCCCTGGTAGATACATATTTTGTCCATCGTGATTCGGCATAAAAATAAGGTAGGTGTCTTGAAAAACTCAAAATTAGTAGGTATCTATGGTGTAGTGGTTACCACGTCCGCGATACACGCGGAAGGTCCCAGGTTCGAGCCATTGTAGATGCACATTTTGTCCATCGTGATTGGGAATATCAATAAGCTAGGTCTCTTGGAAAACTCAGTCGAACTACCTAACTATGGTGTAGTGGTTATCACGTCCGCGTAACACGCCGAAGGTCCCAGGTTCGAGCCCCATGAGATACATGTTTCGACCATCGTGATTGGGCATTTAAAATAAGCTAGGTGTCTTGGAAAACTCAATATTAGTAGGTATCTATGGTGTAGTGGATATCATGGCCGTTTTACACGCGAAAGGTCCCAGGTTCGAGCCCTGGTAGATACATGTTTTCACCACCGTGATTGGGGATAAAAATAAGATAGATCTCTTGGAAAACTCAGTCTAAATGCCTAACTATGGTGTAGTGGTAATCACGTCCGCTTCACGCGCGGAACGTCCCAGGTTCGAGCCCCATGAGCTACATGTTTTGACCATCGTGATTGGGCATAAAAATAAGCTAGGTGTCTTGGAAAACTCATTATTAGTAGGTATCTATGGTAAAGTGGTTATCACGTCCGTTTTACACGCGGAAGGTCCCAGGTTCGAACCCTGGTAGATACATATTTTGACCATCGTGATAAGATATTAAAAAAAGCTAGGTCTCTTGGAAAACTCAATATTACTAAGTATCTATGGTGTAGTGGTTATCACGTCTGCTTTACACGCGGAAGGTCTCAGGTTTGAGCCCTGGTAGATACATATTTTGTCCATCGTGATTGGGCATAACAATAAGCTAGGTCTCTTGGAAAACTAAGTCTAACTACCTAACTATGGTGTAGTGGTTATCACGTCCGCCTAATACGCAGAAGGTCCCAGGTTTGAGCCCCATGAGATACATGTTTTGACCATCGTTATTGGGCATAAAAATAAGCTGGGTGTCTTGGAAAACTTAATATTAGTAGGTAACTATGGTGTAGTGGTTATCACGGCCGTTTACACGCGGAAGGTCCCAGGTTCGAGCCCTGGTAGATACACGTTTTGACCATCGTGATTGGGATAAAATAAGCTAGGTCTCTTGGAAATCTCAATCTAACTACCTAACTATGGTGTAGTGGTTATCACGTCCGCCTAATACGCAGAAGGTCCCAGGTTTGAGCCCATGAGATACATGTTTTGACCATCGTTATTGGGCATAAAAATAAGCTGGGTGTCTTGGAAAACTTAATATTAGTAGGTAACTATGGTGTAGTGGTAATCACGTCCGCTTCACACGCGGAAGGTCCCAGGTTCGAGCCCTGGTAGATACATATTTTGACCATTGTGATAAGATATTAAAAAAAGCTAGGTCACTTGGAAAACTCAATAATAATAAGTATTTATGGTGTAGTGGTTATCACGTCCGCTTTACATGCGGAAGGTCCCAGGTTTGAGCCCTGATAGATACATATTTTGTCCATCGTGATTGGGCATAACAATAAGCTAGATCTCTTGGAAAACTCAGTCTAACTACCTAACTATGGTGTAGTGGTTATCACGGCAGAGTAACACGCGAAAGGTCGCAGGTTCGAGCCCTGGTAGATACATATTTTGTCCATCGTGATTCGGCATAAAAATAAGGTAGGTGTCTTGAAAAACTCAAAATTAGTAGGTATCTATGGTGTAGTGGTTACCACGTCCGCGATACACGCGGAAGGTCCCAGGTTCGAGCCATTGTAGATGCACATTTTGTCCATCGTGATTGGGAATATCAATAAGCTAGGTCTCTTGGAAAACTCAGTCGAACTACCTAACTATGGTGTAGTGGTTATCACGTCCGCGTAACACGCCGAAGGTCCCAGGTTCGAGCCCCATGAGATACATGTTTCGACCATCGTGATTGGGCATTTAAAATAAGCTAGGTGTCTTGGAAAACTCAATATTAGTAGGTATCTATGGTGTAGTGGATATCATGGCCGTTTTACACGCGAAAGGTCCCAGGTTCGAGCCCTGGTAGATACATGTTTTCACCACCGTGATTGGGGATAAAAATAAGATAGATCTCTTGGAAAACTCAGTCTAAATGCCTAACTATGGTGTAGTGGTAATCACGTCCGCTTCACGCGCGGAACGTCCCAGGTTCGAGCCCCATGAGCTACATGTTTTGACCATCGTGATTGGGCATAAAAATAAGCTAGGTGTCTTGGAAAACTCATTATTAGTAGGTATCTATGGTAAAGTGGTTATCACGTCCGTTTTACACGCGGAAGGTCCCAGGTTCGAACCCTGGTAGATACATATTTTGACCATCGTGATAAGATATTAAAAAAAGCTAGGTCTCTTGGAAAACTCAATATTACTAAGTATCTATGGTGTAGTGGTTATCACGTCTGCTTTACACGCGGAAAGTCCTAGGTTTGAACCCTGGTAGATTCATATTTTGTCCATCGTGATTGGGCATAACAATAAGCTTGGTCTCTTGGAAAACTAAGTCTAACTACCTAACTATGGTGTAGTGGTTATCACGTCCGCCTAATACGCGGAAGGTCCCAGGTTCGAGCCCCATGAGATACATGTTTGGATCATCGTTATTGGGCATAAAAATAAGCTAGGTCTCTTGGAAAACTCATTATTACTAAGTATCTATGGTGTATTGGTTAGCACGTCCGCTTTACACGCGGAAGGTCCCAGGTTCGAGCACTGGTAGATACTAATTTTGTCCATCGTGATTGGGCATAACAATAAGCTAGGTCTCTTGGAAAACTAAGTCTAACAAACTTACTATGGTGTAGTGGTTATCACGTCCGCCTAATACGCGGAAGGTCCCAGGTTCGAGCACCATGAGATACATGTTTTAACCATCGTGATTGGACATAAAAATAAGCTAGGTGTCTTGGAAAAGTCAGTATTAGTTGGGATCTATGGTGTTGTAATTATCACGTCCGTTTTACACGCGGAAGGTCCCAGGTTCGAGCCCTGTTAGATACATATTTCGTCCATCGTGATTGGGCATAACAATAAGCTAGATCTCTTGGAAAACTCAGTCTAACTACCTAACTATGGTGTAGTGGTTATCACGGCAGCCTAACACGCGAAAGGTCGCAGGTTCGAGCCCTGGTAGATACATATTTTGTCCCTCGTGATTCGGCATAAAAATAAGGTAGGTGTCTTGAAAAACTCAAAATTAGTAGGTATCTATGGTGTAGTGGTTACCACGTCCGCGATACACGCGGAAGGTCCCAGGTTCGAGCCCTTGTAGATGCACATTTTGTCCATCGTGATTGGGAATAGCAATAAGCTAGGTCTCTTGGAAAACTCAGTCGAACTACCTAACTATGGTGTAGTGGTTATCACGTCCGCGTAACACGCCGAAGGTCCCAGGTTCGAGCCCAATCAGATACATGTTTTTACCATCGTGATTGGGCATAAAAATAAGCTAGGTGTCTTGGAAAACTCAATATTAGTAGGTATCTATGGTGTATTGGTTATCACGTCCGTTTTACACGCGGAAGGTCCCAGGTTCGAGCCCTGGTAGATAGTTATTTTGTCCATCGTGATTGGGCATAAAACTAAGCTAGATATCTTGGAAAACTCAGTACTACGTATCTATGGTGTAGTGGTTATCACGTCCGCTTTACACGCGGAAGGTCCCAGGTTCGAGCCCATGTAGATACATGTTGTGTCCATCGTGATTGCGCATAAAAATAAGCTAGGTCTCTTGGAAGACTCAATCTAACTACCGAACTATGGTGTAGTGGTTATCACGGCCGCCTAACACAGAAATAGCGTTTTGGTTTTCGTCGGGTGCGGTCGCGTTTTTCTCTCGCTCCGTCCTCGGCTTTTCCTCTTGTTCGCGAGTTTTTTTTCGGCCTTTTGGCTTTTCTACCTCTCCGAGTGACGTATGTCACGGAGAGGTTCTGTAACGGTCGTGTGTGTCTGTCTGTGTGGGGGTGTGTCTGTGTGTGTGTCTGTTGTTACACCCACGTGACCGCGTTCGCAGTTTCCAAATCGGAGCAAACGTGTTCGCCATTTCCGAACTGCTTTCACAGTCGCGGAAATGGCTACTCTATGGCGAGTTCTCACACCACCATCTTCTGGTCTTTGTCCATCCCACACGGACACCAGTCTGTACTTACAGGCTTCTAATCACCACCATCTTATGGCCTTCGTCCATCCCACATGGACACCAGTCTGTACACACTGGCTTCTAACACCACCATCTTCTGGTCATTGTCCATCCCACATGGACACCAGTCTGTACACACTGGCTTCTAACACCACCATCTTCTGGTCTTCGTTTTTGTCCATCGCACATGGACACCAGTCTGTACTTACTGGCTTCTAACACCACCATCTTCTGGTCATTGTCCATCCCACATGGACCCCAGTCTGTACACACTGGCTTCTAACACCACCATCTTCTGGTCTTTGTTTTTGTCCATACCACATGGACACCAGTCTGTACACCTGGCTTCTACACCACCATCTTCTGGTCTTTGTTTTTGTCCATCCCACATGGGCACCAGTCTGCACACCTGGCTTCTACTCCATCGTCATCGTTTGGTTTAAGACATTCGCGGCGATCAGCTAGGGTTACGAGAAACGTCTAGCCTCCCTAGGGTGGGTTGTCCACGATAGGTTTTCGCAATTGCGGTTGTTCTTGCTTTTAACTGTAGTTCGACACCCTTATATACTACCTATTTGAATAAGGCGAAGCAACCGGCGTATGCTTCATTTCAAACGCCAATATTAGTCAAGTCTCTCAAGAATGTTTAATTGTTCTTTTTTAAAACGATGTAACGTTCAATAAGGCGAATAACTATCGAAGAAAATATTAAATATTAATTATATTCATTTTAATATTTAAGATAATCTTGTTTCTCAATTCAAAATTAATACGGAAAGAGTTAAAAAGCAGTCTATGCTTTTGTCTGTGTGTGTCCGTCCGTTGTTACAGTAGTGCGCTGCGTTAGAAGTTCGTTTTGTTTTGATGTGTAAAGGAATCCTACAGAACCATAATATTCCCTTTATCCTTAATATAAAGTGAATATGTGGAAATACTTTTCGTAATTATGATGCATTTAGTACTTTTGTAGCTTTAAAGCTCTATTTCATTTTGATATTCCAAAATTGTTTTTTAATAGTATTATTTAAAATGGATGTTTATATATTACCTAAGCTATACTACATCTGTTTATAGCATAATCCTTTCTAAAGTGAATTCAAGTACAATGCTACTATGTTGGTCAAATGAACTTTGATTTGTCAATAGGCCTAGTGAATCAAAAAGTAAACGCTTGGGTTTGGATTTCGTTTCTGTAATGCAGAGACATTAACGGTTCAGAGTGAGCCGAAAGTAAAGTACACTTTAGGCTTAGATATTATAATCATGGTGGAAATCTGGGCCGCGTTCAGCAGAGCCCAGCGCTGTTAACAGTGTCCTACATAACGGGATTTTGTTTTTGAATTTTGACGTCACGGTTCTTAGCGCTGAGCTAGCGCGGTCCTCAAAGAAAATAGTCGGCTTTTTGGATAACGTGACGTAAAACGTGTAGTTCTCAGCTTGGCGAAAAAACCATGGATGAATTAATACAAATAGCTCTTTGGGACTATAGCTATTTAATTGGCGTGAAACCAGTTGATCACGCGAGAATTTTGAGAGATATGCTAGTTTCTAATTTTAATTATGAAAGTTGTTATCTATCTCTATAAATATGTTATCATACAATTTTTGTTAAGCCTTGGTACCTTGCACGCTTTATTGCGATAGCGTCATTTATAAAACGCCGATGACCGGAGAGAAGCTATGACGACAGAGCTCACCGGTAAACATTTCCAAAATCCGCTGTCTTTTTTGGTGAGCTCTGTTGAACGCAGCCCAGACCAGTGAAAGGTCTGATCGTAATCGGATAATAGCTTCGTGTTTTCATGCTTTTTATGGTACGCATTTACTTTTAGTGTGTGTAGCCACAAATAAGCTTTGGTGTTATGTAACGTTAACAGTCATGTTGACAAACTAAGAAAATCGTTGAGGTGAAACGAGAGGAATAGTGTTTATATGGCAACCCTGTTTTGAATATGGCTTTGAACATAGAGGGCTTACAGTTGAGGAGTAGAAAACTGGGCCTTTACAAACACGTAAAGGTAGTATCCCTCCAAAGTTTTATCTCTTCATTTCCCGTTTCTCCCCCATCGGATGATTTTAATGTGTACAAGTATATCATTATTGGATGTAAAATGTCGTCTGATTTACAGTATATTTGCTATGCTTTGTATACTGCTTTAATATTTCATAAATTTTAACTTAGGAAACATTTCCATATCTGGGTAAATAAGTTTGTTAGTAGTCGTCTTGACTCGGAGAGGTAATATTTTGGTTTTCCCAACTTGTTTAAAGTCGTTATTGACGTCACAACACCTCCCCCCCCAAGGGATTGCAAAACAAAAATATTTTGTGTTACTCAACATTATCGTGCAAGTGATAAAATAGGGCCAATCACAGCACCTTTGTAAAAAAAATTCTCAAGGGTCCGCCTATTCTTCACAGTGCCTTTAAGTCCGCTTCTCGTTTTTACCATAACGGCTCTACAAAGACAACAAGTCTCGAGTCTACTATCAAAGTCGGCAAGGTCCTTAACAGTGCCATTATAAGACAGTTAGTTAAAAATCAAAAAATTCTTTAATAGGTTTTTTCACGTTACCCAGGGCTGATACTCACTGATACGCTCAATTTCAATTGAATAAGTGAAAAATTAATTTAAAAATAGTAAACAAAAAGTGACTGAATAGGGATAGGGCAAACTAAGCTATTTAAAGGGCCACTTGAAATGATGTTTTCAGAGATGACTGATTTTCGCAATTAAAGATATTTTAAAGGTCGGTGTCGTAATTACGCCCAATCTATGGGCTTAGATATTTCACGCAGTCAACGGAAAGGCACCTCATAAAAGGTCTACGGCGAAATTCAATTAAATCATTTTGGAGCACAACTCAGAATTCAAAGTAATTGTGGTCATTTTAAATCAAAACCAAAATATTCATTTGAATTGGATTGATTTTAAGTATTAAGTTAATATTCGCTGAGCGAGCTTCACGATTTTGGGGTTTGATCAACTGTGATCCAATGTTGGGACCGCCTTACAGCTGGGCAATTGAAATATATAACGTTTAATGTTGTGGTCGAGAAGATAAATAACACCGAAAGACAGAAAAATCTAAAAAAAAGTGACTTTTAGCAACCGAATTTGAAAAAGTGACTTAGTATCAGCCCTGCGTTACCACATACCCTATGCGCACCCTATGCGCACATTATTTAGAACAATACGTACCTGCCTGTGGCGCTCGAGAATATTTCCGCAGAATTGAAATCTATCTGGGAAGCCCTGAGACTGCGAACACTCTCTGACTCTGATCACTGGGGTGTAGTATGCAACCCTGATAGAATAAAGATTGAAATTAGAGGCGCAACTATGATCAAGTAGCTTTTACCCGCGGCATCGCTCGCGTGTAATAAGAACTTCCATCAAAATTATATTAAGAATGGGTGGATTTTACTGATGACTGATTTTTTGTAGCACCCTAGGAGCGAGGGCACTCGGCGTTGCCCGTCGGGACATTTTTATTATTTTTCACGCGAACATTATTCCATAAAGAAGGGTTTTTAAATTTCTGGCCGCCATTTAAAAAGATGGCAACAAATCGAACCCAAAAGACCATTCAGCCCGTCTATAGGTTAAGGGAAACCAGTGTACTAAATATTAGTGAAATCGGTTGAAACGCGCGGACTTTGTTGCATAGAGAAGATCTTTTACATTTCTGGGCGCCATTTTTTAAGATGGCGGCGGATCGGAAAAATCTTTCTTAGTACGCGCCTACTACTTATGAGTAGCTTTCCTGAAAATTTTCAGCCTTCTAGGGCAAGCGGTTTTGGGCTGGGCGACGGGCGTTGATTATCAGTCAGTCAGGACTTTGATTTAGATATAGATAGATTTTTGAAAACTTTATGTAATACTTATCAAACAATTATAAAGCTTGGTTCCAATTTGACAACGATGGAATATAGTCAATTATTTCCGTAATATAATTGACTAAAATATAAAAGAGTATCTCCAGGAATACAAATATTATGAAAGATATCACTTTGCAATTATTTCAAGAACAAATTAAACCTTGAAATAAATGTTTGAACTATATTCATTTTAATCGATACTTTAGTCTTCTTATTGAAGCCCTCGGGATAAAG
>JAEQBA010004970.1:0-88272 GCA_019434445.1 Phalangium opilio
AAAAATACCAGTAACGTTTCCTCCTTGTTCGTCCTTCTTGAATCCAGTTATGAAACCCATCGTACCATTTACAACGCCTTTTTCAAAACTGATATTCCTTCTGACCATTATTCGGCAGCCAACGCAAAGAACTAACTCGCCTCCCAACCGCCTGTTTTGGACGGTTCGTTTTCTAGCCCTTGCAGTCTCCTGAGAATGTTTTTATTAATTTTTTCCCCATAGTCAGCGAGTCTATCCTGACAACGAATGACTTCAACTTTCTCGCCGTTTTTCGCAGCATATCAAAGTTGAATTTTACGCACATGGCTAATTTAGGCATCAAAAAAATTGGGTGAAACCCTTCATTGGACAGCTTAATGAAAAGGTCCATAGCCACCTCGATGTTTTTGACCTCCCTCAACCAATCTAGTTCCTAAGGTCGCAACATCAGCTTCGGAAATATTTCCAATTCTAACTCTGCTTAGAATGTCGCCGTAACTTTGGTCGTTGGCTTGTCTAACATTTTGCGCTAGTTTCGTATTTAAAAAACTTCCAAAGATCACTTCCTCCGATGCAATTGAATCTAAGTCTGGCTTCTTCGGAAGTGATTTTGATAAACGCGGGATTTCCTTGAACCGGTGGCAATTAGAAAAAGTCTCCCAAAACAAGAATAAATACAACTCCACCAAATGGTTGGTTCATTCCCAAAATTCGTTCAGCCTCAAGTGAACGTGTGTCAGTAAAACCGATGAGACCATAGAAATTTCATCAATAATTAACAGTTTTAAATTTCCCAAAGTTTCTTTCATAATGCTCATATTGTCAGAACTTAGGGAATGGTATTCGGCAATACGCCCATGATCTACCGGCAACATTAGTAATCTGTGTAATGTTACGCCATTAACATTCAACGCTGCCAAACCCGTTGGCGCGGCAATTGCCACGCTAGCAGGATTTTGAAAGCGTCGCCTTACGGCGTTGGCGAGAGTGTCGATAAAAAACGATTTGCCAGTGCCACCAGGTCCCGACACAAAAAGGCACTTGTTTCTACATTTTTCTCCCTCTTGGGAGAAGTGATCCATGATGTGATCATAAATTCGCCTTTGATCCGAGTTTAGTAACGCCACATTGTCAACATCAGTCTCGAAATTCATTTCCATGGCAGCTTCCACATCAGCCATCGCGTGTTCGGTTTCGATAACAATTTCCTTCCCTTGCAGCGCATTTTCATTGTCGTCACTTTCAGTCTCCGAGACTATGGTTTCTGGCTCTTTCGCCTTTTTAGAAGCCTTCCGTTTCTTTTCAACTTCTTTGGAAACCGAGAGTTTCTCGTGGTATTCTCTCATGTCTTTTAACACCGAAAGCGAGTTTTCGAAAGCATCGGCGTATGTTTCAAAATCGCCCAATAGCTCAGTTTCGTCACGCCACGGTTTGAAGAGGATCAGGAGAGCGTGACAATACTGTTCTTTCTCCTCTATCGGGTCGTGAATAAAGTGCTCTATTATGTAGGGCTTAATTCTCTTTCTCATGAAACCCAGATTGTTTTTCAACTGGATTACATTCGCATTTTTCTCGACACCCTCAGAGCGCATCGCATAATCGTAAAACTGACCAAATTCCCGCAAACTTAGATTTTCCAAGCTGTCAGGACGATTCGGATATTTGTCGTCGACGAACCCTTTTTGGCAAGTGTCCTTGCTTTCGGGGTCAGTTTCCCTCAAACGAGCGAGTTCCTTGAAACCTTTCAAAATTCTCGATCGGTTTTCTTTCAAGTTAGTGTTTATAAATTTAGTGCTGTCAGACTTGTTGTAAAGGTCTTGGCCCAGCATCATATCGAGAGCTTCATAAATTCCTATTTGCTTGCACGTCAAAGATTGCAATCTATAGGCAAATAATTTTTTGGACAAACTTTCGTTGCCTAACTCGGCAAAAGTTTGCCACTATTTCCGATTTGTCAGCGACAAATTGCAAATCCATGTTGGCTTTGGAAGCCAAAAGTAGCGTGGGATTGTAATCATTGATTAAAACTTCGTGCTGTTTTCTCGGCAAGTCGTACAGTCGTTTTTGCACCTTTTTACGTTTTGCCACTCTTTAGAGTGCAAACGTATTGTTCCCATCTCTGTTGGCTGGACGGCTGGCTGAATATGTTGTGACTGGAAATGTTGTGACCTGATGAATTTTGTCATAAATGAATATTTCGAACTTTAAATTTCCCGCGAATTTTCTACTCGAAATTCACCCGTAGTTCACGTTACACCTCATAGGTGGCGTAACGTATTTAATTTCAATTGAAATTATTTTTCTGTCGGCGCCGGGCCTCGAACCTACAACGTCCTGATCCATACGAGACGCCAGTGAAGGCGCCCGCCCGCGCGTGCTACCACGAAGCCACGCTTGCTTGTATTATAAAGCGAGTTAAATTATAGTGAAGAGAAGAGAGAGGTTAGAAGGATATGGACCCCCCTCCACCTCCCCGACGCCCGCCACTCGTGGCTTTAGCGGGAGACGAGAGAGAGAGGGTTATGGAGAGAGAGCTGTTTGGCGTAGTGCCCCCAATTTTTTAATTTAGCGATATAATTTAAATCTATGAAACATACTCATTTAAAGTTAAATAATTCTAATTAGCTAATATGATTATTATAATTAAAAAAAATTATATTATTTAAGTAATAAATTTAACGATAGTTGTTGAGAGATAATCAATAGAGGGCAACATGAGATGTCATAAATAGACTGCAAACTTCGTCTAGTTTGTTGTCTGCCTATTGCAAGGTCTGATGATTGATGATTAGATAGTTTAATCAGGTGTTTAAATGTAACTTAATTCCGGCGATACCATTAATGACAAACGCAATCAACATACTCATGGTTTAATTAAAGTTAATTAAATTGAATTGCTCAAAGATAATTATAAAATTAAATCAACAATTCAACTATCTGCTCAACGATAATTTGGCTAGTTTTTGTCAGATTTGCTGTTTATTTAAACGTAATTAAACAATGGTTAAATACTGCAGCGTGTATGGGTGTAAAAATAATGCCACAATGAGTGGTGTCCGCTTTCACCAATTTCCGCGCGACGTTAAATTGTCGAAACAATGGGATATAGCTTTAAAAATGGGTAAACCACGCACCAAGTCCATGGTTGTCTGCTCCCTTCATTTTAAAGAGGATTACCGCCCTCAACCGAAATATGAACAGTCAGGTATGTTTTAAGCGTATAATATTAATTTAAAAGCAATTATAATAAGAGTTATTATTGTAGATAAGTTAAGTTACCCTCCCAGACTTGGACCTTTGGCTGTTCCTTCCAAAAAAACTCCCGTTAAGGAAACATGGTCAACAATAGTTCAAGGCTAATGGGAGATTGGAAAGACTGAAAAAAAGAAATCAGCTCTCACAATCTCCAACTTTGCATGCAAGTGAAACAGCTGAAATAAATGGACCAGCAGACGCAGAAATTCTAGCTGAAAGATTGGGGATTGATGCTGTTCAACAAACTACCGAGGAAACTACGACCGACAAATGCACCAATCCAAACCCCAATGATAAATCAGGGTTGCCACGGGTCAGGGAGAACCTGGAAAAGTCAGGGAATTTGAAAATGGGCCAAAAAGGTCAGGGAAAAGTCAGGGAATTTGAAAAATTTCAGCAAAGTCAGGGAATTTTATTTTGGTAGGTAAAATTTCTGGGGATAAGTCTTTATTGAAAGAGTAATGAAAGTTTCTTCTCATCCTCTCTTAACACAGAAAACTCAAGAGCAATCCTAAAAAATGTCTAGAATTGTTTTTGTAAAGTTAATGCTCTCTAAAGAAATCTCTCAGACTGTTATTTATAGTTAAAATTTTTCTTAATCATTTTGGCGAAAATGTTTCTTAATTATTTTGGTGTGAAAAATACATTGGAAAACTTAAATGTAGAGACTTTATTTAATTATAAGCACTTAAAACGTGCTGTAAACATTTACACTTTCGGCCTAAAAGGTCAGGGAAAATCTCAGGAAAAGGTCAGGGAAAACCTGGAAAAGTCAGGGAATTTGGGATGAAAGGCCACTCTAGTGGTAATTTTCTCAACTCAATGGGTAATTTAGTCCAGTTTAAAAAAAAATCCATATTTCCCACCCTGGTCCGACATAAGTGAAGGACGTGACGTCATGCGAGACTGCGCAGTGCGAATTTACTTTCGTCATCGCAAAAATTTGCCAGATAAAAGAGCCATCTAACGGTTACTAATCGCAAATTCAAAACGTCACATAAAAAACGCTTCTGTTGTACATTCAAGGCAGTGATGTGCGTGAGGATATTTGTTTTCACGCTTAGAGGATAGGTAACTCCCTATCTCCGACGGCAGCTTATTTGATATATAATCTTTTCCAGCGTTGGTTGTCAGCACGCGCAAACCCAGATTTCTATGTTGGAGCGGCTAAATTATGATCACTAACGTAGGTTTGTGCGTGCAGACAACAGACAATGCAATTACTGATTTACAGGATTTAAAACGTCGAGATTTTAAATCCTAAATATCAGTATTTTTTTTCGTCTTTTGTCTCGAAATATTTCTTTCGTGTGTTGTCAGCACGCTTAAAACAAGGTTATAGATTACCGCAAAATCACTCCAGTATAGGAACCAGGGTTTGCTCGTGCTGAGAACCAAAGCTAGAACAAATTTTATATAGAATAAGCTGCCGTCGAAGATAGGGAGTTGCCAATCTTGTAGGCGTGAGAAAAAATTTCCTCTCAAAGTTTTTACTTTCGCGCGTTTTAGAGGTTCGGAAAAGTGTTGGTCCGACCCTGGCTGGCAGATTGGGCGTCCCTTCTACCCCATTTTTAGTTCTAAAATTGTTTTATACTAAATTAAGATATATAAAATTGTTTTTAAATTAACTTTCTTGGCACAAATATTATGAGATTTTTGTAAGTTTTTTCGTTTCCGGCTTCTCTGATTAATTAACGCTCAGTGTCATAAACAAAAAGGAATCAGGTTGTTTTGGGCGGTAATATCTATCGGGCCTGCCTTCTATTCTGTACGATTTTCTCTGTTCTTTATCTCCACCATCCGTTTCCGTGTCACGTCTAGCGTTGTTCTTTAGGGCTTATGCAAATTACTTCAATTCTATCGCGGCAAGTTTCAAGGCAACATGACTCGGGGCTAATTCTAAGTGCTTGTTGCATATTGCTATAAGCGTGCAACCAATAAAATAATTTTACTGCCCAAACGCATCAATTATTCCACAAATATTAGGTTTGCAACAAAATTGTTCCAGTTCATAGGACAGAAGTTGGTTATTTACTTGTTTCATAACCCAAGATCAAGCTAGATTATTTTTATTCATAATTGGAATGATATTTGATATTTAGAAGAAAAAAAATAACCGTAAAGTATATAGGCCGGGGTCACCTTACAATAAATTTAGCTAGCCCAGGCAAAACGTCATATGGCCGGGGCCATCTTGTTCATTTTACGGTGACGAGTAACTGATCTAACCGAATTCATAGTGGCAATGTTTGTTACGTTTCGAGGGAAACCGTAACGACACACTTTCAATCCTTTTTAGAATTTTTCACCTTCTTATAACAACTGGAGGTGCATTTGTGAGTTTGGAATTTTTTTACCAGCCGGTGCAGTTCCGGACTTACCGATGCTCTTGGCATCGAACACGTGACGTGTTTTTGCACGTAATCCAAAATAGTCTGGGTCGAAGAAGTTCCAATTTTTGGAGCGTCCTTGGCCCACAAAAGCATATGGTAGTGAGGTAAACCTCGAGATTGGTATTCAACCCGCCAAAAATGATGTTCTATCAAGCCAAGAACTGGATTTTGCTTACACAAGACAAAGTTGTTTAACAGCGATCGCACTTTGTTGTGAAAGTGCAAATTTACGCTAAGTGGGTCGAAATTCAACAATTCAGCCACCGTCATCGACTCTACTCCTGGAACGTCTGAATTCACTTTTCTCAAGTGATCGTGCAGTTCCATATCATTGTACTCGGCCGGATTAAAAGTTAGAAGCCAGGTGGGAGGACCAAATTCCCGAATCATCGCTAAAACGTTTCTAAGAACTATATACCAGTAGTCCTTCGTTCCTCGAATATGACCCAAGAAAGTAGCTAAATTACTCTCAAGTTCTTTATCGCCAGATTCAACTCGATTGAGCAAATTTTCAACCCCAATTGGCATGGGTTTTTTAACACGAAGAACGTAGTTCAAACTGCTAGAAATCGCTTTCATTTCGCATTCTTGATAAGAATGGAACAAATAGGCGTAATCTCGTCTAAAAATTGGACTTTTGTTCAAAAGACGGGATAAACGATACTCGGTTTCCGTTATTTTCCCAAATGGTCTATCATCGTGCTTGCCAAAGCGACCCCGAGGGAACAAATGAACGAAGCTCATGTATTCCAGTTTTTTGTCCCAATTGCTAACTGGCTCGGCTTCGACGCGCTTCATTTGGTAAGCGCCAAGTAAATCTTTCGGTGGTTGAACGTTCACTGGATGAATAGAGTAATGATCGTACAGATCATTGGCTTCACCCTCAGATAGTTTTCGCAACAAAGCCTCGGGCTGTGTTAGAATTTTGTAGGCGTCGGCTGGTGCAAGGCTAGACTGATTTTCATCCTGCTCCTGCATGTTCGAAGCGTTTTAGTCACCTTGGACGTCGTGACTACTATCCGCTGGTCCTTCTGTTGGAAGCGCAGCGGAAGCACGTGTCAACGCATCAGATCCATCATTAATTAACACAAGTGGATCTGTTACGCTCAGTAATTCTTCGGGAGTCAATGAATTTTCATTTCCATCAATTTCTTGCGTGCCACAAATATATTCCTCATTCATTGTTGAAATGAAAATGTCTTTGTAAAAAGGGTTTATCTTTTTCAGCACACTGAATGCTTTCAACACTTTTTCGAGGCAAACAATCTGTTGCCAAACTTTTTTGTCCGCTGTGGGAACGCCATTGACCAAGATATGCAGTTCGTGATTTTTGGGCAATGTCTTGGGAATCATCTTCAAATTTTTCTCCACGGGTATTGGAAGATAAATTACTCTTCCCTTCAAAGCTTTAACCGTGCCAAACTGCATGTTGGAGTTGGTTTTGGTGCCTAACCGCACCACAGTGTGGAAGGCCTTCACAAGCTGAATTAAAACTTTCTCAAACATGTTTAAACTGGTGACATCTAGTGGAGGATTGTCAACCGCCAAGTTGTTCAGAAAACATCTGATGGGAACTTTACCCTTTCCCAAATCCGTAGCGCAGTAACGACATAGTAGCATGTCTGCTTCTCTCGTGACGGAATTATTCATTATCCAGCCAGCTCTTAAAATCAGATAGGCCTCGTTCTCAAAAACAGCTCTGTTTACCAGTTTTTCTACTGCTCTTAAATCAGATTTTTTCAGTAATCTAAAACAGCAGTCGCAGGGCGTGTCGTGAAACTCGTTGGTGTTTAGCATTGCCCGAGCGAATTGATTCTCGTAAAGACTCAAGATTTCACTTTCATCGAGAGTTGGCCGAGGAGCGTTAATGCTTCCTGTGGGAGCATTATTTTGTTCGTTATTTAAATTTTTCCCACGTGTGGCTAGGATTTTTCTCGATTGCACCATGACATTCGTCAGAGAATCGTAATCACCACTTTCAATTTCAGTTGAAATTTTAGTTAACGCGTTGAGCAAGGCTTTGACTTGATACATCTTATTCAGAATACTTCTAATTCCCGAATAATGTGGAGCCAATTCAGCGAAAGAACGCAAATAACTTTGGCACTCTTCGCTATCAGCGCAGTAAGAGGTGTGTCCTAGGAACGGAACTATTCTCACCACTACTTCGTCCCCATCTGGTGGTATAAACACGTTTGATTCTTTGCAAAATTCTTTTCTTAGTTCGCAAAGGTCCAAATCAGACTCAAATATTTTAGTCAAAGATTTTTCATTCGCATTGGCAACTGTGTTTATGAAAGCTAGTACTTTTGCAATGGCTCGAGTTCGAACATTACAAATATCACTGCATTCCCAATATACAGTTTTGTTTTGGGTTTCAATAAACCCCCCTTCATTGATCACAAAATTTGCTTTTGGATTCTTCTCTTCAGTTTCAACAATGTTGAAAAGATTCGTAACAACTCCCGACTCATTAACTTGTAAATACGTTCAACGTTTTTTATGTCAACGAAATTTCCCATTTCGTCAACAAACAATTCTTTTGTCGAACTGGTAACACGGTCTCTCAGAACTTTTCGTACACGACCATCAGAATCCAATTGAAAAATTTTGCTGTAATGGGACTCATCGCCATTTTTCAATATTTTTCCATTATTTCCAATCAGATAATAGGTAGTTTCATGGAAATAGGCCTCTTTCATGCTACTGTGAAGCCTTTTTCCACCCACAACGTCTGCCAAATTGTCACTATCAATCGACCCAAATTTTTGGATTTTCTCAACAAAATCCTTAAATTCACTAACAACCCCCGTTAGTTGGGCGTGGTAAACCGAATATAATTGCCTTTTTAAATGCAATATTCTACCAGCTAGCACTTGGCATTTTAGCTTGTGAGAGATAGACTTCGTGCGTCTATTTTTGGTCTCAGTGTCAATAGACTTTGACGTCGCCAATCTTTCAGTGAGACGTTTGACAAGAAACCTTTTATAGCTTTCGGCTATAAATTTTTTGTTTTTCGTTTTGAAAATCCCCGCATTGAGGAGCTTTTTCGCAAAACCAAATTTATCTACTTTAGTTGGTAAATGTTTGGGTGTTCATTTTTTGGAGCAAAAAGCAACATTAGTGGTGCCACCTGGTGCCATAGCCCTTTTACCACCTTTTGCTGTACAACGCGCAACTTTATGCTGAACATAGTTATTTGCTTTTTTTCTCTGAATATTGTCCTGGTTTTTCAGATAGTATTTCTTATTTTCAAGTTGTCTACTTTGCTGTTTTTGCAAAGCTTTACTGTTAACTAACAGTTCCAATTTATTTTGGGCTGTTTCTTTTTGCTTTGCTAAGCATTTATTTTTTCTCTTTATTTTCTTCCGACAAAACATTATGAAAATTAATGAATCGCACAAAAGAGCAAATATTTTTCAACCTCTGCAGAGTTCTAATCAGTACAAGCAGTACCGTATTTGACACAGATTGCAATAGGATCACAAGGAAACCTTAATCCCACACTGGAACTTACAATTTGGATACACGAAAATCCAATTAATGGGAACACAAAGAAATGCAATTAATGGGAGCACAGAGAACCCAATTAATGAGTGCACAGAGAACCCACTTGCCAAACGCAAAGAATTGACTGAATAATAGGTATACAGGGAACCTTTTAGGCGCACAGAAAGAACCCAGTGTCAAAAAAAACTTCTGACAGAATTGCAAATCGTAAAAAGAAAAAAAATAGTTTAAAATAATGATAATAAAAAAATGTAATTACAAGTGAAAGAAAAACCTAAGAATTAAGGCTAAGAGTGAATAGAGTTTTACAGTCTGAAATGAATAAAAAGATAGGTAGAATAAAAATCAAAGTTAATTCATTTCTAAATTATACAAAACTTTTAAATCTTAAAAATTAAGATTCGGGGCAATTAAAATTGTCTCACAAGTCTTAAAATTGTCTTACAAGTCTTCAGAATTGTAAGATAACGAAGTGGTAAACTAGTAATAGGAAAGGAGTAATTCCCGGCCTAAAAATAATTTGCGCCCTCTGGAGTGTGGTGCTATAGCACGGAGTAGTTGAAAGTGGTAATGTTGCTGTACATACTGTTTGAAATCACTATTTCTACTCCCCTTAGTTTAAAGGCTCCATGCTTCTGTTCTTAGGCGTTAATTTTTGGCGGAAATTTACTGTGTTTTCTAAACTTTTCTCTAGACTCTCTCAAACACCTTGTTTTGACACCTTGTAAGTATGTTTGGAATTGTATTTTTAATGGTTAATATTATTAATTAAGGGTTTTTGAAGCTAAGTCATAAAAGGTAAATTAAAATGTTTAAAGTTATTGTCAAATTTTAAACTAGATAGTGAGTAATAGATGGTAAATGATTCAATGAAATTCCTGGTTTGCCATTTTAGACTAGCATGGAAGGCCAAAAAGTTACAATAAACAACGCCTATTTTTATGGCGTTCGAGGACGCGGTCGTGGTGGCGCTTGCGGTCGCGATGGCGTTCGCGGTCGCGGTGGCAGAGTTAAAAAAAAACCCGGCGGTGGGCAATGGCGAGATATAATAAGACTCTCTATAACATGCTTCGTATCGGTCTCGAAAAAGTTGGTTACCAAACGCCAAATCCAATTGACAATGATAGTCAGTCGAATACTTTTGTTCTAGACCCGGCAAAAGAGATATTCCAAATGAATCAAAGAACATTCTCAGTGCCGTTTGGCTCTTTAAAAAGTTAATATTGAAATCTCCAACCACAACTGTTGGAATAGACGAATCATATTTCATGTCAAACAAAGGGTTAAAGTCCTCAAACACAGTTCTCAAACTTGCTAAGGGAGATTTGTACAACAATACCACAGATATAAGTTCTCCTTCTATGTAAACATCTAACCAGCAACGTTCCACGTGAGAATTTCTAACAGGACTGTCGCTTCGTAAAACTCTAGTATCTATCTCTTTAACTTTGTTTTCAGGCGTCTCTCTTAAATATATGGACGAACCAAAAGCAACTCTGCGTGCCGTACTTGGCAAGTAAATACCACCTACTTCCTTAAAAGATGGCACTCTAAAATCGTCCGTCTCTTTTTTCCACGTTTCAACAAAACATAACATTTGACTTTTCATTATTACATTGTCTGCTAAAACATCTTCTAAATGAGTATTTAAAAAACTGCACGTTATGTACATAAATGTAAACGGGATCATGCAAGAAAGGTAGTTCGATGCTTTTTGTGTATCGCAACCTCTTAAGTAAAAAGTTTCAATTCTACTAGGTTGTTTTTGGGTGAATTAGGAACTTTAAATTTTCCATCAATATGTAAACCTGACGCGGTTTTTGCTCTACTACAAGCCACATATAAATGCGCTCTTTCAAATTTTTTGTAGCCTTACATTGAACCACTACCGACGAGTAAGTATCACCCTGACTTTTATGTATCGTAATGGCCTCAGAAACAACCAAAGGCAATTGTTTCCTAGAAACTGAGGCATTATTTTGTCTCCATTTTCTATTAAACGACGAAATTCTATCTTTTGTTAAATTAATCAAACGTTTTTCAAATATAGCTGCGAATACCCTTTAAGGTTTCTTTTTTGACCTACGTAAATGCTAGGGAATGACAATTCTTCCGCATCCTCGTCAAATAGTAAAGACATTGGGGTTTGACCTTCACCAGTAGCAAATTTAAAATGCATTGTATTAATTGGTAAGAAATCTTTTAAGGAAAGTAATAATGTGTCTTGATTCCCAACTGGTAACGAACTACTTTCGTTGGGTTCATTCCACATATCATCGCTGTCATTACCTAGTGGCACTAGTGGACAATCTCTTTAAATATTATCTTCATTAACCTGACGGTCATTTACATCAACAATAAAATCAAGTTCTTCAGGAATTGGATCTAATATATCACTCTTAATTGTAATTCCATGTTTAACATACAAAGGGGTATTCACAAGAACATTAAGGGCTTCTAGAACTACTTTCATACAAAAACGGTGTGTTATACTGCATTCTTCTCATGAACTCAATTTCTATAGTATCCGTGTCTCGAGGTAACCTAGGTAAAACCGACACAGTGGACTCCACATTAATAGGAACGTTAACCACATTCAGTGGTCTGCTGGCGATGTAGAAAAACTGGACATCATGTCGTTTCGGACTGCCCAGGAGGGCGCAGTAAAGAATCTATTGCCCGTCGAGAAGCCCGAAGACTTGCTCGTTTAGCGAAAAAACATTCGCTTGAATGAAAAAAAAACTTGTGATAATAAATATATGCCTCACCCCTGCTATAATGTTCAGGGTTCCTCGGGGTAACCCTTTCTTTTTACTTTTTGTTAAGATAAAATAGTTCCTAGAGAGGGGGGATGTAGCATGGCTGCCAGATTCCTGGGAGTTTCTACTCCTTGGATCTGGCAGGGTATATTTGCCTCCATGCTACATGCTCCTCCTCCTTGTCAAATCTTTTGTGATTCTGAAATTATATTCAGTCACTAGTCAGCTCTCGGACAGAGCGGGTTTTTTTTGTTATATAAACTGTCAAGTGTACGGTCTAGTTGGGTTTATCCCTTTTTCTTTATATTAATAAAGTTTTAGAAGACTCTTCTTCTACTTTGGATTCAAAAACGTGAATTGTCTTTGATTCTTTTTATGGCCCTCGGGAAAATCCCCCTTTTATTTTAGTTAATTGCTATTGAGGGTTACAGCGGGAACGTTTAAATCTAGAGAGAAAGGAAAAAACAGAATTCTATAACATTTCAGTACTATGCGGAGTTGACCTATATACAAGCGAGAGATTGTGCGCCTTCTAGACTTGTACATACATTCGCGGGTCTGAAGCTCGGGCGTAAAAATAAAGAGATGGTCAAAGGGAAAAAGACGGTAAAAGTCAGGAAAAAAGAGCCTTAGGCTTGTACATTCAGTGGCGGGAATGGAGTTGGAAGAAAAATAAAGAGATGGTGAAAGTCTAGGGAAATAAAGAGATGGTGAAAGTTAGGAACCCCGGAGGGGGTCCTGACTTTCACCAGGACAGAGTTTCCCCACCCCTCTTCGGGGGAGGTGAGGGGAGGAAAAAGTACCACCCCCTCCGGGGGCGGAATTGGGAAGGCAAAAAAAAATCATACCCCCTTTGCGAGGGGGCAAAACATTCACCACCCTTTGCGGGTATCGGCAAGGGGGGCAAAAAAATTCATCCCTCCTTTGCTGCCCGCGGGTATCGCGGCTTACTATCCTTTCCCTATTCTTTAGCAAAAGTTAATAATAACAAAATTAAATTCTATTCGTCCAATAGAACTGGGCCTAGGTCTAGCATCTTCTTCGGAGAGCAGTGTAACGCGTGGTGTCTATTGGCAAGAAAAACTTGATCTCTCATAACTTTTCTAATACTGTAGATGTTAGCATGGTTTCTGATAGAAAAATTTGTTATTTTCTAAGATCTTTTCCTAAGGGTAGTTTACGTTTAACTTCTATTTATATTTTTACGGTAAAGCATCAGCTGCAGTGCCGAAAAGTGCACCCCAATTTGTAACATTGAATGATGATGGAAACATTAAAGTATCCTTGCTTTGGAATCATGGAGATAAAATTGAAATTGCCCTTTTGCTAACTGTATATGTCAGCTTTTAAAGTTTTACTATGAATTAGATTAGTCCTATCCAGTTGTATTGGCGCAAGATTTGGTTCTTTGAAGAATACCTTTTGCAAGACGTATCGCAAAAACCATCAATTGAAAAAAAAACACCAAATATTTAAAATTAGTGTAAGAATTTCATAATAACGAAAAAAATGTCGCCTCAAAAAATAAAGAAATTGAAACGGAATAGTAATGAGTGTTCAATCCATTCACATCCTAAACGCGTTGGCCAAACCACACGTTTAAATCCTCAACATTTGGAAACGCGACGTATTTTAAACCTAAAAACTTGGAATCTCGATGTGCTCAAAACCCAAACACGAGGAAATGATACTCAACAGTTGGAAAAATAACATGTTCAAAATTAAGACATTTTGAAACTGAACGTGTTTAAAACCTAAATTATGCTACTTGCGTTTAAAACCTAAACGTTTGACAAAAGGATACGTTTAAAAGTTGAATTTACAAAAGTGCAGGATGTTTAAAACGTAAACACTTGAAATTAAATGCATTTAAAACCGAAACGTTGGAAAACTACATGCGTATAAAACATAACCATTTTCAATCTTAACGCGTTGGAAAAATAAAAAATTCAGAACAAAACGCGTATAGGCTGGACTCGTGATTAGAAAAGCGTTCCA
Source organism: Phalangium opilio (assembly GCA_019434445.1). Lineage (NCBI taxonomy): Eukaryota > Metazoa > Arthropoda > Arachnida > Opiliones > Phalangiidae > Phalangium > Phalangium opilio. The sequence goes on from JAEQBA010004970.1 coordinate 13,895, forward strand.
TTTTACCGTTTAGAAAAACGTTTCGAATCGCAGCTAATAGGTAAGAACAGCGTAATTGCGTGAACCTTTGGTAGAAGCCCCGCCATTGGGAGTCTAGACGTTTATCGTAACCCTAGCCGATCGCCGCGTATGTCTTAACCTTAACGATGATGATGGAAATAGAAACCAGTATGTACAGACTGGTTTCCATGTGGGATGGACTAGAGAGCGGATGATGGTGGTGTATGGAAGCCAATAACTACAGTCTGGTGTTCATGTGGGATAGACAAATGACCCGAGGATGGTGGTGTTAGAGAGACAATGGAGTAATAGTTATTGTAAGTGGAATACAATTTTCCAAATTTCCGGTCCGGAAATTGAGAACACATTGCCCCGATTTTCCAACTGCGAACGTGCTCCTGTTGGGTGTATTAACAGACAGACACGTCCAAATTAGATCCTCTCCGTGACATACGTCACTCGGAGAGGTAAAATCCTACCTGAGGGCAAAAGCGTATAGAAACCATAAAGTGTAGTTCATTACCACCTGGGCTGAACGTGTAAAAGTAGGAGACCCCTCTCTATCGCGTTGTTCCGACCCCCCTCCTCGTTAGAGGCCATAGACTTCATGATCAATAATGGAAGTTTGAAAGAGTTGCTTGAAGACATGTGCGCTCAGCACGACTTATTATGGAATAAATTTAGTGAAGAAGTATGTTGGTATTCTTCATTCTTGTTCAACTGGAACAACTGACTCCACTCCTTAATATTTAAGGATGCGAAACCAGACCCGGTAATCGTTCTTGATGAAGTGCATTTGCCTCAAATTGGAAAATTGGTGTACTGGTGTGTATGGAAGGTTTTAGACGCCAAGGAAAAAATTAACATGGAGAAGAATTTTTAAATAAAAGCAGTATGTAACAACCCAAGAAAACACGAAACGCCTTACGATCTAAATATCCCTTATGAGGAAGCAGTTAAATGTTAAACGAGACATTTACAGTCTGATAGACATACACCATGAATAGACTAGTTGGTGGTGCTTTACGAGAAATGTGGGCAGTGAACAAAGAGGGAAAAACGCTTAAGAGCAGAGACAGACCTTTAACTAGTCAACAGAGGGATCAAGCACTTACATTTTACTAAATTAGCCTTTCTCTCCGCAACAAAGATCTTTAAAAAAGGACATACCACCAGCATTCGAGGCTATCAATAAAGGGGTTTATTCGTTGCTGATGTTGGACTAATCCCGTATGTCAACAAAACATGTAAAATCTTTATCGAAACGTACCGAAAATTTAGATTTTCCACTGTTCCGGGCAAAGCAATAAGTAGGTTAACTTTTAAACAATTATTTTACCTTTTATCTTAAATGCATTGCCTTTATATAGAAGAAACAACAAATTTAGTGCGGAATGATCAGGGTTTGAAAATGTAATTTCATCAAGCCGTGAAAAACATTTCTACCATTATTGATCATGGCTTGATGAGGATAACTTGGAAAAATTCAGAGTTATTTTTCAAAGGAAAATAATGCATGCCAAAATAGCTGATTTGATCCGGTCAGCAACAAGGAGATGAAACGAAAGAAAAGGACGACGAGGGCAAAGAGGTCAAAATCTTCGTTGCAAGTAGTACGGATTAAAGAAAAAAAAAGAAGTCAAAGCTAAAACTGTGAAATTTTTTAAACAAAAAACCAAAGTTCCTAAGAATAAAAAACCCATAAAATCTACTAGTCATCCACTGAAAAAATTCAAAAAGGCAGAATGTCTTGGCTCAGGGACATCTGTTGAAAGCCCTTTGCCAGTTCCTTTAGAAGAAAGCCAAAGATCTCCATAATTAAACAGTCCTGAAAAAACCTCAAAACAACCTAAGTCATAAACACCGCAGTTACCTAAATGTTTAAGACTCTCAAAAAGAGGAAGAGTTCTTCGAAAGAAACTTTGTGATATTTTAAATTTAAACTTTTTTAACTGTTATGAAAAATAGTCAATAAAAATTTAAACTTTTTTAATTGTTATGAAAAATAGTCAATAAAAAAGTAACCTCAACAGTAAAAGACTTTGACAAGGGAATTCCATGCGATTTCGACCAGTGATATCACCATGGGTCAATCGATTTTTGCCAAATTTTTTACACCACCAGGTACGATTAAAAAACTAAGGTTTGCAAGAATTAAGCTTAACGTATTGAGAAGTTTTCAAAATATTTAAATTTTCCCGGAATCCTCCATTTTTAAAAAGATTTTTTCATTTTTGCACCCCTTTATATATATATATGAACCTAACTTTTTTCTAAACGGTATGTCTGAACAAAATTTAACCGACTTATTAAGTGGTGCTAGGGCTACTTATTGGTGAAAATTACACGGTTCTAGCTCAAAGCACTGCCGAGTTATTAAGCATCTAAAATTAAAATTATGTTTTCGGGGGGCCCCATTCATGGTGGTTTATGGTCATGTGGACAAGTGAAAAAATTTATATATTTTAGTACCATTAGATACCTCTGAAAGATATCTTAAAAATGAAAATGGTTTTTCTTAGTTTTGGTTTGACAGAAAAAAAAATAATTTCTCGAAAATGACTGGTTTTTCAAATTTTATTTTATGAACATTGGCAAGTGTTTTAACTTCTTTTGGAAAATAGGGTGCGAATGTTTTCCAAATCATAATCTTTATATTAAATGATCTCGCTCTGGATGCAATGGCCGTTGGCTCTGATCAATGCCTTCTCTAATACTAGAAGAGAAGGCAGTGCTCTGATATCAGACGCAAAATGGAGTTAAGAGGCACATGGCATTTGTCGTCTCTTTTGGGCCATCAAAGGCGATTAGTGTCCTTGTCTCTTTTCATAAATTTAATAAGGAAATCGTTCTCTACTGGAAAGGTTTCCAATAGACCCAACCAATAAATCGTTTGAATTTTTATAACGGCTCAGATCTCGTTCTCGGGTTTTGAGGCAAGAAAGGGATAACGTGATTGGCTTGATTTTGCCATGCGCAAAACCTTTTTTACGCCAATAGTCAGACTCTAATCCAATCAGAAAAATAGGAGATTTATTTTCGTCGCTCAACTGCAGATGGTACTACAGTCAACATTGTTAGTCACGTGATCCTATCCCTTAGGTGGAGACGAAACCAAGTCAACTTGTTTATTTGTTGGTTGGGTCTATGCCAAGCCAATGTACTAGTTTTACTCATAAATGGCTGCAACATATTTATCAGCTGTCACGTCACGAAAGGAAAGCTCTTCGTCATGTTCGTGGCACTCTTCTACCACAACTTTGACTTCTTGACTTAAAATGTCTGCAGATATTCGGGCGTAAAGAGTTCGGTTTTAGAGATTGGAACAAACTTGTGGTGGCTTTGAGTACTTAATATTGTTGTCACTTTTGTTTATGGGGGTGGGGTTAAGTGTTCGACGTCTTACGAAAGGGGTTAAGATGCAAGACAAACACCTTCCTATTTACACTAATGATTCAACCTCGCTAACGCTAGACAAGATGTTAGAATGCTGTCAGTTGTGAAGAGTTAAGGCCTTTTAACGGGAACGAGGGGCTCATAAAATTTCTGAATCAAAAGTGACCGCGTTTGATGGTATGTGTCAATTGAGAGTCAAAATAGATTCTAATGCAATTTTTAATATTCAACATAATATTCAATCTTGTTCATAAATTTTTACACACTTTCATTGGGGCAAAAATAAGAAATTAAACAAAAAAAATCCAACTTATATCTAAGAGAGGTTTGCAATTTATAACCTCTATGAAATGTCTCCTTTAAGTTTCAAATTTAAATTTTAGGGGTGTTTCGGTTAAAATCGTACAGTTATGCACTAGAATAATAATGTTCAAAAATAGAGAGTTAAGATTTTTTAAAATTGAATCAATTCGTCAACCATAATCTAAGTTCTTTAACCATAGTTTCAAGTCAGTTTATCAAAATAGTTGCAAGTTTTTAATTTTTTACGACAAGTTGCTCCTCTTCCATATTCTTCTTAAGGGTTAAGGGTTTTTTCTTCTTCTTTCTCGATTTAAGGGTTAATTATAATTTTTTTTCTTTCGCGATTTAAGAGTTAATTATTTTCTTTTAATATTTCGCGCACTCGCGCTGCTTCTCTTCTTCAACAATATGGGATTAAAAAATAATCTCCGAGGTTTCTCCGAAAAATAAGGATTGAAATTGATGATGATAAATAAAGGTATCAAAATGAATAAAATAAAAGTTTCGATTTGAAATTTACTCCGTACGTCTTAGGATTTCTTAAGGGTGAGCCGACAGGGTTTCGTTAATAATTTCAGGTATCGACTTCGTATATATAACTTCTAGTTTCTCGCAAGGATCTCTAGGACAATGACGTTTCTTGATTGACATTGGTTTGGCGAATAGTAAGTAAGGTATTTCGTTATTAATTTTATGATTAATTGAAAATTTAATTTGATTTTCGAGACAAGATGGTTATAGTTTGCATACGTAGATCTGACATTACTCTATGAGTAATGGCACTAAGTATGCAAACGTCACACCCTTTTATCTCTTAGCTCAGTATAATCCTCCTAATGGGCGCGCAAAATAGTCCCTCATACAAGAGCGCGACCAGAGGGAGGAATACACCGTCTACACCCCTTCTCTACCGCTACTAGGCTATAACCTTATATCGTTGTTGGGTGATGTAAAACCTTAGCACATTGGACTAATGCAAAATGATTTTTGCCTTGTTTGAGAATGATAAAATAAAGGGGCTAGATAAAATTCATCCCCTCTCACCTTTAGAGAAAATGATGTATAGACATGGAGACCGGGGAGTTCTCGCTAGCGAGCATATATCATTATTACTAAATTGAGCATGAAATTGTTTTTCACTGTCAGCTATCAGCTTCATTTTTTGAAGTTAGCTGTTAATGTTTTCTGGGAGAGGTCGCAAAAAGAAACTTTCGAAGAATTGTCGGTAAAAAAACTTGTAGTAGCTGGAGATGGAAGGATGGACAGTCCAGGGCATTCCGCCATGTTTTGCACGTACACTTTGGCAGATACTGAATCAAAGAAAATCATAGCTATATCCAACAAAGACGTTCGACACGCTGAAGGGAAAAGCCCGAACATGGAGCTCCTGGCTTTCAAAGGTGCTTCCAAAGAGGTTCTGGAGCTTGGCTATGTCAAAGTGCTGGAAGTCGTCACAGATGCTCATTCTGAAATTTCAGCCGAGCTAAGTTAGTTTGAAGCCCGACATTAACGTTTTGGCGATTTTAGAATGCATGGTATATTTATGAAAAATCTTAATTTCCGAATATACAAAGGGAAGGAGGAATCTTGTTTTCCAGGTGTAAAACACTCGTGGGACACATGGTGGCAAAGTAATTTTGAAAAGATTGAGCGAAGTAAATAATGTTTCCGTTTTAAATCTCTTGTTACACCCTTTATCAAGTGAATGAAACAGAACGTGTTTCATGAAGATTGGACTGAAATCTAAAGAACATAGAGATTTATGTCCCTGGGCTCCTCTACTACGTAATCATTTCTGGTGGTGCTCCAAAGATTGTCAAGGACAGGTCTACACTATGAAGGTATTTCGCTATGATTACCTTGAATGAACCTTGAAGAACAGGTGGTCAATTGAAATCCAAATATTTATAGAGTTTGTGGTTGACTTGTCTCCACCATGTTATCAACGAGCATGAGTGGCACTTAGAGATAGGCATGTTCAATCATTGCGACCATGAACCTTTAACTGAAGAGCAGCTGGAAAAACACCCCTGGTTACAAGCCAACTCTCCCACTTTCTTAAAATTAAGAAGCGAAGTTATGAGGAAGTACCTCTTGAAAAATATGGGATACTTCACAAACTTTAGGTATGCGTGAGTACCTAGAGATGAACTGTACCACCATTCATCACGCGCAAATCTTGTTTGTTACAGGCACACAGGCTTTCTCGAAAGTTACCACAGTCTAATTCTAATGTATGCCCCAAAAAGAATCGCTTTTGGGTATGTCTAACTTTGTTTCCATCGTTTACCATGTTGACATAGTAATTTTTGTCTGTGATGTAGCTATTGGGGTTACCAAATAAGGATTAAATTAGCCGCCATAGACCATAACAAGCACTGTGGAAGGCCTCGGGCTTATAGACAAGATGGACAGCCAAAGTAAAATTTCATTAATATACTTATTATAGCCTGTGTTTGTGAAATAAGCATAACGGTCATAAATGTGTGGATTCCAGAGAAACACGTGCCTACAGTAAACGAACGAAGGCGTGGTACATTGTGCCAATATATGAGAAGAAAAAATATTCTTATATTTCGGAATTAATGCGGATCATTTTCGAACAGAGGAAAAACTTCAAGGTAAAAATAAAATCTGTTCTTTTTCAGCTATAAATTTATTATGATTTCTAGGGTCATTGAAACAAAAAGTACCACTGGATGCTGATCACCCGTTAAGGATTGCCAAAACCAGAGGAATGGTAGAAGCCCCTTCAAAGGAGGAATTAAGAGAGAAACAGATATCTCGATTTTAAATAATAAGTAATAACTAAATTTCTTGGGAAATGACCGCAAAGCGACCCCCCACCACCCCAATAACTCGTAAGTCATAGGAAGGAAAATTTACGGTCATCGTGCACTGTCAGTCCTTGAACGGAAATGAAATCACTTTTCTAATGTCAAAAATAAACTTCAGCAATCCACGAAATAAGAGGTTTCGACAGTTGGAATGCTGAGGAATCAACGCTTATTAGGCTTGGGATCCTAGAAATAAGAGACCCAAGAAAGGCTTGGGATCCTACACATAAGACACCTGAAAAATCCATCACCACCCTTTTCTTTGGACCAACGTTAGTCGTCCCCATCACCAACGGGTAGGTAAGATGGTGCCTACATGACACAATCACTGCTATTTAGCATCAGCTCTGGCTTGATATTTATGGCCTGAAACTGACGAAACAGTTTGTTGATGGTCCTTGCAGGTCTTGAGCTAGGGACCTTGTAATGGATGCAGCGAGATGGCGTCATTTGGCATTAGTGACCTTTCATCCCGCATATACCCGCTTAGTCGGTATCAGTTAGGGGCGGCATGGTTTGGGCTGACTTGGCGGTATACCGGTGTCTCCTTGGTCACTTAGATGGACAACACATCCCCATACGATAAAGGACTTCAACCGTTGAAATAAAAGAGAACCAAAGCACGTAACGTATTATTACTTTTAACGTTACTCTAAACTTGGCCTTAATACATCAGTTCATATTTCTTGTTTTATAACCCTCATACTTTATGACATCGGAGGAGAGGTTCCTCAGTATCACCACCATGAAGGGGCCGGATACCTTCCCGCAATTGGAAGCGCCTGAGGAGTTATCCACATCGGAGGTATCAGCGTGGAAGAACCTGCATACCAATGTACCGTTACCATATCTGGATGAGGAATGTACCGAACGCCCTGGAAGCGGAGTCAACATGATGCGCCAGTATCGAACGAGAAGCCTAAGTTCCTGTGCCACAAGCAACCAAGAAAGAACCCGAGTCGTATTGTATCTTAAGCGATACAGGCTCGAGAAGAGATGCTGTAAAGGAGTTTTCCTCCGCGGTCTAACCCGGTTTCTCCTTTCCATAAAAACTTGTAGTGGTTAATGGTACTAGTTAGTATGCTGTGGCATAGGGGCTAGCCACCACCCCTCTATGTAATGTAAAGGGACCCACCCTTGTAGAGGATGCGCTACTGAGCCTTCACAATCACACTTAGCTAAGCTTAACCGATTTGCTGTCAAAGCGAGGTTACACCCTAAAACAAGCCACAGGCTTGTTTTAGAAATCCCTTCATAGACAAAGCCTAGTTATTATTATTAGTCCATCAGAACATGGATATCAACCAATTTTTAAATTTAAATTAAATACAAAATTTTACATCCTGATTTTTACCTACTACTATTTTGTTTAATAATTATATATTTGTTATGCCTAATAGGATTATCGATTGTAACATTATATATTTCTGTATAATTATCATATGTGAATGTGTTTGGGGAACAAGTAACGAACGCCGCCACGAGGCGTCGTTTTCCCTTGTGACCTTTGATCCCGAATATACGCGCTTAGTCGGCCTAGTCACTTTTCATTTAGGTGCGGCATGGTTTGGGCTTAGTTGGTGGTATACGGGTGTCTCTCACTTAGATGGAAAACTGTTGGAATAAAAGAACTAAAGGATGTAACGTATTATTTAATTATTAATTAATGGACTCTATAGTAGTAAGATGTTTTCTCTGGCCCGCTAACTAGCTTTAATGTACGGATTGTAGGATTTGGTCTGTTACAGCCTTACTGGGCTCAGCAGATGGGATATTAGGCTTAATAGACACCTGCATTTGATAGACGTTGATACTCATTCTTTATCTCCTGTTTGCTGCAGCAACAGTGAGGGTGCACAATATGCATTTGGCATCGTGGTGGGACGTGACTCCCACAATAATAATGACTATAATTAAAGGGTTCCACATCCACAAGTCACTTGGTAGGGATGAAATGAGACTGCATAGCTTAAACCGCACTAGGTAAAATAGCGCCATTGTCGCGGAGCAAGATTTTTCCAGTGGAAAGTATATATATGAAAAGGAATTGCCGACCGACTTGTGCAAAGTGATAGTCTTCTGCACATATCAAAATATATTTCCACTGCATATTTTGAGTTTCTATTTTAGAATCAGATACCGCGGTGAACTTCTTGCAAGGTTTTATAATAATTTGGAATTTTGAATTAGTTTATTGCGTGCATAACAACATACATAAATGTACTTTTCATAGTTATACACGCGTTAAATTATATTAATTTAAAATATTTACTAGCTAACAATTATATCTCTTTCCTTTTAAGACAAAAGTTATTCATTAGATAAATAAAAGAATTATATAAAGTTTTAAAATCCTATATCTTTGACTTTCAGAAGAATCGTCCATAAAATGTGAAAATAATAAAAATGTTAATGTCAAAATTTAAGTTTTTAACAATCATGTCCGTGTCTAGCCTTCCAATAGGTATTTAGTTATTTAAAATCTAATATAGATCATTAGTGGCATTATAGATAATAATAATGAAATGAAATGAAATGCATTTTTATTGTGTATATAAAAAACTAAACTAGTAGTTCACGAGAATATACACATGAGAGTCATAAATACAAAAGTATGTACATGATATTTACAAAAACTATAATTTCTAACAAATTTGTCTGAGTTTAATTGAAAAGATATCGAATTGGTGAGAGTAGTTGTTATAATTTTTTTGCATGCGATAAATTGGATTCAGATCTTTACACGGCACATTAAAAGTTACGTTTTTACGAAGACCAAGGGGAACCAAAAAGTTTAGTTTAACAAGTAGCTCACTTAACGTAATGCGATTATGAATTAATTTATGGAGGAATTTAATATCTATCATTGCCAAGTGACAGTCTATGGTCGGAAGACCCAAATGATTTAACAACAAAAGGTAGTCGTATTCTAGGTTACGCAAGAAGAATGTATGTACATAGGAAACAAATCTACGCTGAACAGCCTCTACGAATTTCCGTAGGTAAGAACTGCAGCCACTCCAAGCCATCGAACCGTAAACAAGTCGCGAGCGGACAAGACTGAGGTAAAGCAGTCGGAAGTGTTTAAGTGATTTGAGAGGTCTACATATTTTTAAAGCCACTCCCAATGTCCTTCGGCAGCGATTGACGGTACTAGTTACCTGCTCCTGAAAAAGCAAGGCACTATCGAAGATAACCCCGAGATCGGCAACCCTTAACATTCGGGGAATGAGAGAATTCCCAACCTTATAAGAAAAGCATATTTGTCTACTTATTCGCCTAGTGAAAGCGACATGTAGGGACTTAGAAGGATTGACGGGCAGATTATTCTTATCGCACCACACCGTTATTACGTTTAAATCGGCTTGGAGTGCCGCGCAGTCATCAGCAGAGTTGATTATCTTACATACCTTATGGTCATCCGCGAAAGCGATTAATTTTGAGAATTGAATTAAATATTGCAAATCGTATACGTACAAGTTGAACAACAAAGGGCCAAGAGAAGAACCCTGTGGAACCCCGCAATTAACCCTGTACGCAACGGAGGTAAGTACACCATTACACTTGATACGGTTAGTTCTCTGGTTTAAGTAGGAACTAAACCAACCAATAAGTTCTTCACCGACACCCAATATGCGCATTTTATCCAGTAAATAGGTATGGGAAACTCGATCAAAAGCCTTGGCCAAGTCAAGATAAATGACATCAACTTGTCCACGACTCTCAACTTCCGGTGCTACGTAGTCCATGAATGCCGCGTGGTTCGTGTCAACACTCTTCCCCGGCACAAAACCATGCTGGCATTCATTAGGGAAGGCATTAAACCACTTTTGTAATTTAGAATGAACTAACATGTCAAAGAGTTTGGCTAGTGTGGACAATAGAGATATTGGACGATAATTTTTAACGTCGCAAGCTGCGCCAGATTTAAAGACAGGGGTAACCGCCGCTTCTTTCCAAATGGTAGGGAATGTCTGGTTCGTGACAGATAAATTAAATATATGAGCAAGTGGCTCTAGTAAAAGGTCACCGCAACCTTTTAAAATAAAGGCGGGTATCCCATCAGTACCGGTTGATTTTTTGTTGGGGAGCTTCATAATCGAATTGTGAATGTCATCGCGCGTGAAAAACAAGGAGGGCAAAGTGTGATGACCCGTATAGGTTGAGTCATAAACATAGCGACTATTGGAAGACTGGTTATCCACTGAAATTCGAGAGAAATGATCCCCGAAATGAGACGCGAGCATCTCAGGATCAGAAACCATTTCACTGTCAATTTTTAGGGAAATGCGATGAGATACGTTTTTGATATTACCGTTCACAAAGTTCCAAAATTTCTTAGGATGGGATAACGCGTCCTGACAGACACGTTTACCCTCTAAGTTTCTATCGCGCTTCGCAAATCGTCGAACCAGTGCCCGTTGTTTTTTATAGTTGATGAAATCCGGTAAGAGAGTGTTTCGCTTGTATTTCCCGTAGTAGTACTTTTTCCTACGTATAGCCGTACGTAACTCAGAGGAATACCAATTAGGAAAAGAAGACGAACGATTACCGACCCGTATTGGTATTGCAGCATCCATAGCGCGTTTAATATAGAGTGTCAGTAAATTAGCGCAGTAATTAACATCCCGGGAATTTAGAAGGCATATCCAATCGGAGTCGCGCAAAGTAGTGTAAAGGTGATAATAGTTCCCATTCATGAACTTGTATGATTGGTTCAGCGTGAGGGGTGGAGGACAGGACGGAATCGGATAATTTACGAAAAAGGGTGGATGATAGGCATCCGGGATAACGTAAGGTTCGCACAATGATAAAAGGTCTAAGTGGTTAACATTTGCTAAGCATAAGTCCAAAAAATTATCACAAGAGTTTCTAAAGTCATTAAATTGCCTAAGATTATAAAAATAACAAATCTCGAAAATATGACGCGCCTTTTTAGTAGTAAGGGTGGTGCAGCCCAGAGTGCCATTAGTGGTCCAGTGCACTCCAGGTAAATTAAAATCTCCAAGGAGCAATAAATTGGTTTCCTGGTCAGGTAAGTCTCTGAGAAGGCGTTGTCTAAACGTATGATAAAGGGTGTCATTGGACGATGGGGGAAAATAGACAGTGCCGATCAAGAGGGACTCGTCGGAGCGCAATTTAACTTGTGCAAAGACACATTCCGAGACGCCCTCAAGATCATGCCGCCTAATACTGACAATGGATTTCTTAATGGCAATTAGGGCGCCACCACCCCGAACGTTTTTGTAATCAAGGTCCGGTCTATCTGCTCTATATACAATATAAGTATCTGGAAAATAGTTGGCATTAAAGTGTTCATGGTTAAACCATGTCTCTGTTAAACATATAATGTCAAAGTCAAGCGAAATCGCATTGTCCATAAATTCAGAAGCCTTAGTCCGTAATCCGCGCACATTTTGGTAAGCTATGGACAGAGTCATTAATGCTGGATATTTGGAGCTGGCGGAGTGAGCTCGCTACTGTGCTTGTATGCGTCACGTAGTGGCCCACCAAAGTCAGCGATAATACAATCCACTGGCCAGATGTCAGGATCGGAGAGTCGAGTGAATTCATCTTCGTCGGTGCAGGTAACATAAAATGAAGAGTGAGAGGCGTTGGGATTTTTCGGGCGAAGGCGAACACAAATGGCCGACTTGATTCCCTCTTCCTCAACAAGTGTGGCGCGTAGGTCAGAGGAGAGTAAGTCGGGGTCTAACCAGCTAACGAATAAGGCCCTGCGTGGTCGACGAGGCTCACGACTCGCGGTTTTTATTTTAGAATTAACGGCTGACCCAGATTTAGTTGGCTTGCGGACGCGCGTTTGAGGCGGAATTGTGGGTGGCAAATCCACAGATTGCGGTCGCGGAAGCCCCGGAGTTGCCGATGTAGAAGGCGGAAGCAAACCAAGCATTGGGTAATGTGTGGCAGCTGCAGAGAAGGGTGGTCCCTGTGGGAACCTTGGTGCAGTGTCACTCCGGATTGAGGATGAAGAAGCGGATTCGCGAATCTCAGAGAGCTCCTTCTGTAACTGTTGGTTAGAATTCTTTAATTCAACCACCTGGGAATCCAAGGTCAGCACCAAAGTCTCGAGGGCGTCCATTTTCTGGAACAATTTGTCCAAAATGGAATCTGGCTCCCTAGTGAGACTGTCGGGACGGAGGAGGTTGGTTAGCACGTCACTGATATCTTCAACAGAGGCGCAATTGCATTTTGAGCAAGGCCGTTTGGATTTTTGATGAGAGTCACTGAGGTCGCCGTTAGAGGCCGAAGAAAGGTCACGTTGCTCAGATAAAGAACTGAGGGACGTGCGAGACTGTTGACGGCTGCGCGATAAGCGGGTCGAAGACTTACAGTTCGCACAGGTAAAAGAGTCTCCGTTGCAAGATTTATGAGCACGCCTTTTGCAGCCACCGGAGCAGACCGCAATAGCCTGCTTGCCATATATAGGTTTATCGCAGCTAATGCATGGGTCCTTAGCCGCAGGCATCGGTAGAATTAAGAAATAGCGAGCCCAAGAGGCTCAAATCGAAAATAGTAGACGATGCGAGTAGAATTAGCAATTGTTGAAGTTGGTCTGGTAGACAGTTATAGCATATACAGCATCATAAGTCCGGCGGAATAAACGGCGCAACTATGGCAAACCGCTGCCGCGAGAAAATTTCGAAAGACAGCGAAAACACGAAAAATAGTTTAATTAAGGGAAAACTAATTTTAACTACCGTTAACAGAAGACGTTATAAGTCGTTAGGTGCAAAAAACAGGATACAGAACGATCAAGGGACTGTAAAGTATAAGTAAAAACCGGAGCGCGAGTGAAGCGGCGAACTTATACCAAACGCGTCGTCTGCTAATAATAATAATAATAATAATAATAATAATAATAATAATAATAATAATAATAATAATAATAATAATAATAATAATGGAATGGAATGGAAGTTTAATGTGCATAAAAATAACTCATGTGAGTTAACGAGAATATACACATACATAGTTAATAACAAAATGTACAAATGAATAAAAATGATACAAAATTAAATAGAATATACCAAATTAAATACAATATACAAAATTAAATAGAATTATACGAATTAATATTTAATACAAAATATAGAAGAGTCACGTAATGACATAGATGTAAGGAAATACTGATTAAAGTAGCACTGTTATGTACAAAATTTAGTAATTTTTTTTGTGTTCGTAGCTTAAACAACTAGTAATCATCTATAATATACTGTCGGGTAAGTTTTTGTACATTAATTAAACTATCTGAAAAGAGATCAAAAATATTAGCAAACGAATTGCAAGTTGATTGCATTCTAATTACAGGATCAATTGACAATTTATGATTGTAAAAAGTGCACTGTTTACGAAAATGTATGGGGACCGAAAAATTAAGACCATTTACTAGAGTAGAAAGTGGGATGAAATTGTGAACTAATTTGTGAATAAAAGTTATATGATTTAGTTTTATACAGTCGTTAATTTTAAGGAGATCAAGGATAGTTAATAACAGTTCATAATTATATTGAGCCTTGGGTAAAAAGTGTGTATGGCTAAATTCTACAAATTTTCGCTGTACTCCTTCTATGTTGTTCAAGAGGTATTGGCTGCAGCCACCCCATGCAACCCAACCAAACAACAATCTAGATCGAACCAAACTTAGATACAATATGCGAAAATGACGAAGCGATTTTAACTGTCTACTAATTTTAAGGGAAATCGCCAAGGAACGACGGCAAAGGCTAACAGTCCTAGTAACATGACTGGAAAAATGCAATTGAGTGTCAAATATTGTACCCAAATCTTTGGTCTCATTTTTTGTGTGTATGGGTTTTGAATCAATAATGTATGAGGTCATCAACTTTCGACTAACACGCCTAGTATAGCTTACATGTATCGATTTTGTGGGGTTAATCGGAATATTATTATTAAGACACCAAGTGGAGACTGTGTTTATGTCCTCTTGCAAAAGCAAGTGATCAAGGTCAGAATTAATACTCCTGAATAATTTGTTATCGTCTGCAAATTGCAGTAATTGAGAATGTTTTATTTCGAACTGAAGGTCGTAAATATAGATATTGAAAAGCAATGGCCCTAAAGAAGAACCTTGCGGAACTCCACAACAAAGATTGTACTCCACCGTGGTGAGCGAACCATTGCATTTGAGGACATAAATACGCTCCTTCAAATAATCAGAAATCCATTTAAGCAATACGCCATCAACTCCCATAGCGCAAAGCTTGTCTCTCAAAAGATTATGAGAGACACGGTCAAACGCTTTTGCTAAGTCCAAGTAGATGACGTCTACTTGCCCACGACTCTCCACAATTGGCGCTACATAGTTCATAAAAACAGCATGGTTGGTGTCAACTGATTTACCAGGGGAGAAACCGTGTTGACAATCATTAGGAAATAAGTTGAACCAAGTTTGTAAATGCTTGTGCATGACCATATCGAAAACTTTAGCGAATACACAAAGTAGCGAAATGGGTCTATAATTCCTCGGATCACATGAGACTCCCGATTTAAATACCGGAGAGACAACGGCTTTTTTCCATAGGGTAGGGAAGGTGCAAGTAGTAATGGATAAGTTAAAAATATGTTCTAACAATGGTAAAAGAATGGCCTCGCAGCCCTTTAAAATAAAGGCTGGGATGCTATCAACTCCTGTCGAAAACTTGTTAGGAAGCCGAACAATAGCCTTATGGATGTCTGAGGGCGAAATAACCTGAGAGAGATAGGGTGTAGTGACACTCATAGGAGAGTCAAAAAGAAAGCCTTCAGCAGGGTTGGTATTGTCAACAGAAACACGAGAAAAATGATCAGCAAAGCTGCCAGCCAGACGCTCAGGATCAGAAACCATAACGTTATCAAGTTTTAAAGTTATAGATCTGGAATCAGTTCGAAGGTTACCCTTGACCAAGTTCCAAAACTTTTTGGGGTGCGTAGAAGCATCTTGGCAAACACTGGCAACATGAGTAGTCTTATCGCGTACAATTAACCGTTTAACAACCGCTCGAAGGCGTTTAAATTCAATGAGATCGGCTAAAGCTCGTGTACGCTTCTTTTTCCGAAAGAAATACTTTTTTTGTTTAATAGCAGCGCGAAGGGCCTGAGAATACCATAAGGGAAATCCGGGAGAAGCACGACGACCCTTACGCGGAATAGCCAAGTCCATCGCAGCCCTAACGTGATCCGTAAGAATAGCCACGCAATGATTAACATCACGCGATTCGAGGAGTATAGCCCAATCAACATCCCTAAGTGTGGAGTAAAGGAGGTCATAATCTCCTTTTTGGTAAACGTAAGTAGAGTCAGGTGGTGGAGGTGGTGCGCAAGTTTCGTCCGGTAAGGTAAGCAAAAATGGGGGATGATATGCATCGATGGAAACTAGAGGATCCTCTAGGCCATTAATACACAAATTATTAAGATTTGTTAGACATAAATCCAATAGATTACCAGTATTATGGGGAGCAATAATCTGCTTGAGATTAAAATTAAAACAGAGTTCAAATATAGGGGTAGCCTTGGAACGAGTGGGAGCACTACAGCCTCGTGTGCTGTAGTTCTTCCAGTCGACCCCAGGAAGATTAAAATCACCCAGGAGAATAATGTCAGCAGCAGCGCCATCCAAACCCCGTATTAAGCTATCAGAATATAGCCCATAGTTGACGTCCGTGAGGGTAGGGCGAAAGTAAGTAGTGCCCAGGACTAAAGATTGAGAGGACGAACAGCGAATTTCAATAAAAACACTCTCCGAAGTACCCTCAAGGTCGCGACGCCTACAGCAGTGGATGGACTTCCGCACGGCAATTAAGGAGCCACCACCGCGGACACCATCAAATTGGGGATCTAAGCGATCAGCACGAAAAACATTGTATGAATCGGGAAAATAATCAAGTGTAAAATGAGAGTCATTAAACCAAGTTTCAGTTAAACAGATAATATCATAGTCTAATGTAGCAGTGTTTCTAAAAAATTCAATAGCTTTAGTCCGTAAACCACGAACATTCTGGTAGGCTAGTAGTAGTTCTTTCATTGTGAGGGAATGACGGGTGGAACACCAAGTTCACTACTATGCTTGTGAATGTCACGGGGAACACCATTAAATTCAGTTATGATACAGTTAACTGGCCAATTAGATGGATCAGCTAACGCATCAAAATCACTGTCATTGTCACAAGACACATAGAAAGAAGAATGGTCAGCGGTGGGGTTCTTAGTTTTAAGGCGAATGCAGATTGGTGAAATAATGCCAACGTCATCAGTAAGTATTTCTTGCAAGTCCTTGGAGAGTAGGGTAGGTTCCAATCGACTCACGAAAATCGCCTTGCGTAAAGTACCCCTGGGACCCGACTTCCGAGTTACGACTTTCAACTTAGAGTTGACGGCGGACCCCATTTTAGCCGGTTTTGCAACCCTGTGCTGAATGGTAGGAGTAGCCGACGCGTTTGCGGGGCCAAGTCGTGGTAAGAACTGGTTAGCGTGAGTAAGTGCAGAAATGTGATTTGCAACTGTGTGAGAGAAAAGCGGGGAACTATGGGAATCTGGTCGATTTGCAGTCGTGACATCAGTAGTGATAAAATCAGCTCTGCGGCGATTGTGTAATTCCTCAGTTAGTTCTAGCTTTTCCTTCTCTAAGATGTCAACGCGTTGTGCGAGAGAAGTAGTGAGTGTGGTGAGAGAGGTGATTTGGGATTGCAAGGTAGCCACAAGAGTTTCAGTTGAATCAACTTTTCTCAAAATGTGATCCAAAATTGAATTAGGATCGCGAGTAAGGCTATCAGTGGTTAAAAGTTCCTGCAAAGCCTCGTGGACAGCGGTCATAGGCACAGAGTCATTTTTCCTGTTTTCTGTATAGTTGAAGTCGCGCCTCCAACACTTTTCCTGGGAGTAGGGCTACGAGAAGGCCTACTATTTCTGGCTGCCCGTTTGCAGTCATGGCATGTAAAAGAATCAGAATTCGTACAATTCTTATGTACACGCTTCTTACAGCCGCCAGCGCACCAAATCACTTGTTGCTTACCAAAAAAAGGGGCATCGCAACTACAACAATGGTCCTTGGAATGTGCCATTGCAATAACCGAGAAATTACAAGCAAGATCAGCGTAAACTAGATCTGACTTAGCAGGGTCTCAAACACAGTTATAGAAATAAAGGCCGTCATGAGTCCGGCGGAACCAACGAGCTTAACCGATTGGTATGGCAAACCGCTACCGTGAGATAGGATCGAAAGACAGCGGAAACACAAAAAATAGTTTAATTAACTTAATATTAAGGGTAGGATTGCACTTTACGTGACCCACCCAACTAACAATGGTTTCTAGTTAATTAGACTGTGAGGAGTCCGAAAAAAATAGTTAAAAAATTATTTGGCCGCCGCAAGTTGGTCAAAAAAATTTTTGAAAATTTTAAAATCCACTCACTTACCCTCATTGAAGCCGCTATCCGCTTAACGCATTCTGCACTCAATCTTGCAAAATAAGCCGGGGGGGACTGTGAAAAATTGACGTACTCGCGCCGGAAACATTGACGTACTCGCGCCGGAGATATAGCTATGGAATTTTTTAAGCTTACTGAAACGGTTCATTTCTGATAAAAGGACGGAAATATAATGCGAGAAAAACTGCTATGTTTTGGGAAAATCGTTGAATTTTTGGGGAATTCGATAATTGATAACGGCAAATTTTGGTAAATGCCGTCAAATTATTCTTGAATTTGATAAATCTGAAGGACAATATTTTGGAAAAGGTGTCAAATTATTCGGGAATTTGGTAAATCTGAAGGACGATATCATGAAAAAGGTGTCAAGGTATTTTGGAATTTGATAAATGTGAAGGACAATACCATGGAAAAGGTGTCCAATTAATCTGAATTTGATAAATCTGAAGGACGATATCATGGGAAAAGGTGTCAAATTAATCTAAATTTGATAAATCTGAAGGTCGTTATTTTGGAAAAGGTGTCAAATTATTTGGGTGCTTGATAAATGTGAAGGATGATATTTTGGAAAAGGTGTCAAATTATTCGGGAATTTGATAAATCTGAAGGACGATATTTTGGAAAAGGTGTCAAATTATTCGGGAGTTTAATAAATGTGAAGGATGATATTTTGGAAAAGGTGTCTTATTATTCGGGAATTTGACAAATGTGAAGGATGATATTTTGGAAAAGGTGTCATATTATTCGGGAATTTGATAAATGTGAAGGACAATATTTTGGAAAAGGTGTCAAATTATTCCTGAATTTGATAAATGTGAAGGACGATATTTTGGAAAAGGTGTCATATTATTCGGGAATTTGACAAATGTGAAGGACGATATTTTGGAAAAGGTGTCATATTATTCGGGAATTTGATAAATGTGAAGGACAATATTTTGGAAAAGGTGTCAAATTATTCCTGAATTTGATAAATGTGAAGGACGATATTTTGAAAAAGGTGTCAAATTATTTGGGAATTTGATAAATATGAAGGACGAAATTTTGGAAAAGGTGTCATATTATTCGGGAATTTGACAAATGTGAAGGACGATATTTTGGAAAAGGTGTCATATTATTCGGGAATTTGATAAATGTGAAGGACCATATTTTGGAAAAGGGGTCAAATTATTCCTGAATTTGATAAATGTGAAGGACGATATTTTGGAAAAGGTGTCGTATTATTCGGGAATTTGACAAATATGAAGGATGATATTTTGGAAAAGGTGTCAAATTATTCCTGAATTTGATAAATGTGAAGGACGATATTTTGGAAAAGGTGTCATATTATTCGGGAATTTGACAAATGTGAAGGACGATATTTTGGAAAAGGTGTCATATTATTCGGGAATTTGATAAATGTGAAGGACAATATTTTGGAAAAGGTGTCAAATTATTCCTGAATTTGATAAATGTGAAGGACGATATTTTGAAAAAGGTGTCAAATTATTTGGGAATTTGATAAATATGAAGGACGAAATTTTGGAAAAGGTGTCATATTATTCGGGAATTTGACAAATGTGAGGGACGATATTTTGGAAAAGGTGTCATATTATTCGGGAATTTGATAAATGTGAAGGACCATATTTTGGAAAAGGGGTCAAATTATTCCTGAATTTGATAAATGTGAAGGACGATATTTTGGAAAAGGTGTCGTATTATTCGGGAATTTGACAAATATGAAGGATGATATTTTGGAAAAGGTGTCATATTATTCGGGAATTTGACAAATGTGAGGGACGATCTTTTGGAAAAGGTGTCAAATTATTCCTGAATTTGATAAATGTGAAGGACGATATTTTGGAAAAGGTGTCATATTATTCGGGAATTTGACAAATGTGAAGGACGATATTTTGGAAAAGGTGTCATATTATTCGGGAATTTGATAAATGTGAAGGACAATATTTTGGAAAAGGTGTCAAATTATTCCTGAATTTGATAAATGTGAAGGACGATATTTTGGAAAAGGTGTCAAATTATTCCTGAATTTGATAAATGTGAAGGACGATATTTTGGAAAAGGTGTCATATTATTCGGGAATTTGACAAATGTGAAGGACGATATTTTGGAAAAGGTGTCATATTATTCGGGAATTTGATAAATGTGAAGGACAATATTTTGGAAAAGGTGTCAAATTATTTGGGAATTTGACAAATGTGAAGGACGATATTTTGGAAAAGGCATCAAATTATTTCTGAATTTGGTAAATGTAAAGGACGATATTTTTGAAAAGGTGTTTACATTTATCAAATTGCCGAAAAATAGGCACTCTTTCCAAAATATAGTTGCAATGACTTCCAAAATATTGATGTTGACGTTTGATAATTGACCAATAGTTTGTCGCCTTTTCCAAAATATAGTTGAAATAAATTGGCGCCTTTTCCAAAATATAGTTGAAATAAATTGACGCCTTTTCCAAAATATAGTTGAAATAAATTGACGCCTTTTCCAAAATATAGTTGAAATAAATTGACGCCTTTTCCAAAATATAGTTGAAATAAATTAACGCCTTTTCCAAAATATAGCTGAAATAAATTGAAGCCTTTTCCAATATATTGATGTTGACATTTGCTAACTGCCCAATAATTTGTCGCCTTTTCCGAAATATTGTTGAAATAAATTGACGCCTTTTCCAAAATATTGATGTTGACATTTGGTACTTTCTCAATAATTTGTCGCCTTTTCCAAAATATTGATGTTGACATTTGGTACTTTCTCAATAATTTGTTGCCTTTCCCAAAATATAGTTGCAAAAAAAACTAGACTCCTTTTCAAAAATATTGACGTTGACATTTGCTAATTTCCCTATAATTTAACACCTTTTCTAAAACATAGTTGCAATAGCTCTACGCCTTTTATTTCAAATCTTTTTACAAAAAAATCAAATTTACCAAGGATTGTTAATTGACCAATAGTTTGTCGCCTTTTCCAAAATATTGTTGAAATAAATTGGCGCCTTTTCCAAAATATAGTTGTACTCCCATTCACATTTGACAAATATCCCAAGGATTTGACACATTTTACAAAATAATGTTGAGTGAATTAAAAAAAAAATCCCCGAATAATTTGACGGCTTTTTCCAAAATTTACCGTTATCAATTATCGAATTCCCAAAAAATTCAACGATTTTCCCAAAACATTTCAGTTTTTCTCGCATTTATATTTCCGTCCTTTTATCAGAAATAAACGGTTTCCGTAAGCTTAAAAAATTCCATAGCTATAACTCCGGCGCGAGTACGTCAATTTTTCACAGTCACCCTCGGATTATTTTGCAAGATTGAGTGCAGAATGCGTTAAGGGGATAGCGACTTCAATGGCGGTAAGTGCATGGATTTTAAAATTTTCAAAAATTTTTTTGACCAACTTGCGGCGGCCAAATAATTTTTTAACTATTTTTTTCGGACTCCTCATGGTCCAATTAACTAGAAACCATTGTTAGTTGGATGGGTCACGTAAAGTGCAATCCTACCATATTAAGTTTAATTACCGGTAATGGAGGACATTAGAAGTCGAAAGGTCCAAAAAACCGGAGACAGAACGATGTTAGAACTGAAAAACGAGAGCATAAACCGGAGCGCGAGCTAAGCGGCGAACTGAGACTCAACGCGTCGTCTGCTAATAATAATAATAATAATAATAATAATAATAATAATAAAGGCTTTTTATTGGAACAATCATTAAGGTGGAGTCCTTCTTTACAATGACGTCCAGAGTTAATTTAATAAATAAAAGTAATAGATAATAACTTAGATTAAAAGTATAGAGCCTGTTTACAGATAATTGCAGCCTCATTGGTCAAAGTAGTAGTTGTAGTCCGTGGTATTTATATTTGCGACTTCCGTCACGGAGGAGTATTTTCGAGTATTGGATATAAACATAAGTTTATAAGATATGTTCCATAAGTATGTCACTACCTATACTTCGTAATGCTAGAGGCTTAATGAGAGCTAGTTCAAGAACGACGCGAGAATTGACTACACTCGGTTTTGCAGTCCATCCTCCTATTTAGTCTGTACTAAGCCTTTGACAGCGCCTCACCAGGCGTCGCTTTACGAGAATCTATGACGTTTCACCTACGTCACTTCATGACAAGCTCTCATTAACGAGTGACACACTTATGGAACATATCTTATAAACTTATGATATAAATGTATGTATATTTTTGAAAGTAATTGGTTTATTTGTTCACTTTGTTTATATATTGGAAACACTAAGTTGTCCCTTTGATTACGTGTGGCAGAATTGAGCTCAAACATGTTTATTTGCTATTACAATTATGAAACTAAATTAGTCAAACACAAAGGTTAATCTATTTCTTTTCAACGTCAATAAAGGATCAATGTATTGTATTTGTGGTTTATCATTATAATAAGCACACAGTAAGACCAAGTGTAAGTCACTGAACTAAATTAAATACTTACTAAAATAGGACGAATGCATTTCAATATAGTGGCTATGTAGGATCACATCCGCAAACCAAAATTTTGGAATAAAAAGAGTATAAAACAAGCGTTCAATATAAAACTATTTTATTTTTTTCCCGAGGGACCGAACATTCTCAAATATAATAAGTATAGCTTACACCTTCATTTGAGTTTAGACCATCTAAATAATCAAAATCAAACCACCCTTTCACAGTGTGAAGTCTTAGAATTATAAACAACCCGCGCCTTCAAACCGTCGTCTGCTCTAAGTCTAAGCTGTTAAATGGCAACTTATGTCCAGCACTGGTACCAAAAAATGGTCTGATCATAAACCAACCTTAAAAATTAAAGGTGGCAGCACATTCTCTGATTTTTTTGAAGCTGTGCGGGCAAGTAAAACTCTAGGGGCGAATCGTGAGCAGATTTCCGCTTTAAAGTGCTAAGCCAATTGTAACTTCGTATCGCTACTTCAGTGAATTTCAATTTAGATGCGCATTATTTAAGATAACCCTGAACTTTCAAAACTACACCTTAAATAGCGTCGTCATAATTCGCAGCTAAAAAGAAATAAATAAATAATTTGCTGTCTGTTGATCAAAGTCATAATTTCGAAATTCAGCTAAAGACTTACGATGTATCATAAAATATCTTTTGGTTTTTTCACTTTTTTGTTTGAGGATTCTCTGATATTGTTTTAACTTTATCAGGAATAATGTAAAAAATATTGTTTCATTAAACAATATTTTTTACATTGTTTAAAAAATGTTTTATTATTCGTGTTTACTTAGAAATAGCTTCAAGAGGAACAGGGTTGTTTCCTGTTGCGATTTCCTTCCAAATATTTTTATCGCTTCGTCTAACTCTTCATCGTCATTTAAAAGATAATCCTCTTCAATTTCATTGCCAGGATAATTTTCCGAGTCATCTTTGATTTCAGAAACATTTTTAAATTATTAATATAGTCTATGATTTTTGGCCTAAATTTCAAACTCAAGAAATACGCATTACGCGCAAAATCCGAGTACCTGACACTGTTACAAATTTCAATTAGAATAACTAGTAATATGGCTATTATAAAACTTAAACTTACCAGAATTAGAGAGCGAATCGTAACAAATAGATCCCACGTCTTTATTACCACTAAACTGAGGATCTAAGTTACTGACCCTAGGTGATAAGCCTAATGTTTCCCATTTGTTCCAACTCATTAAAATTTTAAGTTATCTAGAACTACTAGAACATCACAAGCACTTCCAATAAATCCGATAAAATTTTATTTCTTTCAAACTATTATTACACAAATAATATTGGAACTAAAAGTTTATAAATTTCCCGCCATAAGAAGTTTTCAAGAAACAGCCAATTAAAGACGACCGCAAAATCTAACGTTTGTCTCATTTTAGGACTTCATAAGTTCACACTTTTCTCGCCAGCTGGCACTAGAAGTTATAGATGAAAAGAAATGACCGCGTTTAACGTTCAGTAATTTATCCAGTAACGCTAGTTATTAGTACACCCATATTTCACTTGTTTTTCCGCAGTAGGCTCTTTTAGTATTTTTCCGCCTTTAAATGTATATTTTATTTCAGAAATTTTTTGTGACACTCTTGCTAAGAAGCACTTTGGTATCAGGTCAAAACTTTGCTGAAAGAATTTAATATTGGTTTTTGGATATTTTTTAAGACTAAGGCTTAGATATCTCATGTAGTTTTTCTTGACTGCCCGGGAGGGCAGTCGCGCCAGTCGCTAAATTAGCGCCAAATTGGAATCTGCCGAAAATTGCAAATTCTACATTAGTAATTTTTCCACTGTGTGTCGTCTGCTAGAAAACACCCTTTGGCTAGATTGACTTGGCTTTCGACTTTGGTGGAAAAAAAGTGTATTTATTCGGCAAATCAAAAGACTGTAATAGCACGGATCATCGCGTTTATTTTGGTATAATCGACATTACGATTTCGGCCAAGAGGGAATAGGTCAGTGCAAGAGCATTTGACTGCAGATCGAGAGGTCCTTGGTTCGAACCCGAGTTCCCTCTATAACTGCACGGATCATTGCGTTTATTTCGATTTAATCGACATTACGATTATGATCAAGGGGGATAGCTCAGTGGTAGAGCATTTGACTGCAGATCGAGAGTTCCTTGGTCAGGCCCGAGTTCTCCCTATAACAGCTCGGATCATTGCGTTTATTTTAGTTTAATAGCAATTACGATTATAACCAAGGGGTAATAGTTCAGTGGTAGGGCATTCGAATGCAGATAGAGAGGTCCTTAGTTCGAGCCCGTACTCCCCCTATAATAGCACGGATCATTGCGTTTATTTTAGTTTAATCGACATCACGATAATGATCGAGGGGGAATAGCTCAGTGGTAGATCATCCGACTGCAGATCGAGAGGTCCTTAGTTAAAACACGAGTTCCCACTAAAACAGCACGGATCATAGGGGTGTTTCAATTTGATCGACAATAAGATTATTAACAAGGGGGAATAGCTCAGTGGTGGAGCATTCGACTGCAGATCGAGAGGTCATTGGTTTATACCTGAGTTCTCCGTATAACAGAACGGATCATCGCGTTCATTTTAATTTATTTGACATTACGATTATGATTCAGGAGGAATAGGTCAGTGGTAGAGCATTAGGCTGCAGATCGAGCCTACAACGCCACCTATATCTATGGAAATTGTTGGCGTTGTTGCTACCGACTCGTCAAACCAAACAGTAGGTGTGTATGGTTTTCCGCTGACGCGCTCTGTTTGGCCGTTGCCGCTACCCTCCGTTTACCGCTCTCAAACCCATATATGCATCCGCCTAGAGACTCTTTTCGCCTAGATACGTCGCGACATGTAAATAACTACGCAATGATTCCAACTAGCTGTACGCATTCCCGCCTTAAGCAGGGTTTCTTTGAAGCCACGGAGAGAGGAAGTAAAACACGTGATAGCGAAACGTAATTTAGTAACGAACAATCAGCTTAGATAGATGTAAATATGTAAAAATATCACCAAGTTTTTAAGTACGGAGTTCCTTTGTTGGAATAAAACGTACAAGACGAAATAGAGTAGTTTTGTCGGTAAAGTATGGGAGCTGGAATTCTCAACAGTCTTTGCGGCGTTTTACTTTTAAAAAAGGAAGATTACATAGAAGATTACGATAGTGAGAAAATTAACATGCCAAAGCGCGATAGCGGCGACTAGCTAGCATTAAGAGGAAACTGGATATCAAATTAAAGGGGCTAGCCGGAGCTGTTGGTCAGCATATTGATTACCCACCCACCACGACGGTGGCGCCATTCCTTATGGCCAAAGAGCTGGGTGTTTTCCCCTGAACTAAGGGCGGTCTCCCCCCAACAGCGCCGGTGAGCCCCTTTAAGAAAAGCAGATTGATTGAATTAATTTTGTGTAACACGGAATAAAAATTTAAGAAAATTACCAATGTTATTTTGTAATGATTTTTTTTGGCCTTACTAACAAGCGTGCTCACGAATTGCATCATTTCATTAGTGGCCATACAATCCTTTTGTCTTTCCACTTCATAGTTAAAGGCAGCAAATCTTCGCGCACTTAACTCCTCGTGCCTAGGCGGCGGCGTAACTAATTCCAACTCAACTTTGCCTTCTCTGGGATCGATTACGTTACAATCCGATTTTTCAGTCTTTTCCGGCGTTAGGTCTTTTTCTTTTATCTTTTCCACATCCAAAATACATTAAATAGACAATATTTTAAGACGTCAGACTAAAGTACACCAATTCACACTATTCTATTGCCTTAAAAACCAAAAAACAATACTTTACCATCGTTCCGTGGAGCACTACAATCTTCAGCAACGTCCGTGTCTTCACCGCACGTTTCACCAACAAAGGGAATTTCTTCAACCATTTTTTTCTTTAGGAACGGCGTTGCTGACGCAAGCGCAATTCTACAAATGTTTCTTTAGCGCAGCGACAAGCGTCGGCACTTTGGGTTCAAGCAAAGGCAACGAGTGAATGTCTATAGGAGTTAATTTGCATAATTCACTGATGGATTGGAAGTTAACGAGCCTTGCAGACTTTTGGCCCTGTAATTAAAAATTAATAAAATCCTTTATATTATCACCAGAATGAAGACGATAGATTATGTAGAATTAATTGGACGTTTCCCTGACAATTAAAAAGTTGACAAAATACTGGTTCCTGACTATTTAAGTCCAGCGTTTCTTCGGGGCTGGCGGTAATTTCTCCAGTTAACTGGGAATCGGCTTCAATTGGTTCCTAGTGAAGAAACGTACTTACAGTATTCTAAGAATGCTTTAAGTTAATGAATTTTAACTTACAACTACCACTAAAGGAACTGCTTGACGTTCCTCCAAATTAACGTCAACAATTAACTTTTGTTCATCGTCCCCACAGTCATAAAAATTAATTTCTTTGATAGTTTATTAACGATTTGACTTGAATTAGATTTCTCAACGATTTCCAATCGTTTAAGTTCTTCATTGGTTTCTGATTGTTTTTGTCCAGCAAAGGACTGCAGTAATTTAGATTCGTCAAATGTTTCGCCAAATACTTTGATTACTGTGCGCGTGTCAATGTCAACGAGTGATGTAGACTTGTAAGTTCGTTTCATTAGCAGCTTGGACTAACGAAGATTTTCAACGGCTTCCACCGATTTATGTTCAACTGCGGCCTCATCAGAAATATCCATTGACTTACGCCATCAATGTCTTCTAATACTTTAGGTTCACCAATAACTTCAGCCACCGATAATGATTCATGAACAGTTTCAACTACAGTCTTCAGTCTTCATCGACTTAACTTCGTCACCTTTCTGTGCAACATTACTTTCCTCGAGAAAAGTATCATTAGACGACGACTTTGGGTGCGATGACATTTTGTCAGATTCAGATTCACTAGATACCTACTTTGGGGTTTTCTTTTTCTGTTTTCCTTCGCAAGTTTGGTTTCGGAAACGGGGATTACGACTCTGGTCCTTAAATATAAGCCGCTTCGCATTTGAAGTTTGGTGGATCGAACGAGTGTCGATGGTTCATCGTTCTGGGACTTTTGGAAGAGAAAAAGAACCAATATAATCAAGTAGGGCTAAAGTAATGGAAGAAGTTAGTTCAAGTACCGATGAATTCATTTTTGCTTCGTCTTTCTTTGTGGAAGTTGATGGCAAAGTATCAATTTGAGGTAAGACAATCCGCGTTTAAAGGGAGTATTAAACCTTCCATTTAAATTAAGGAAATACTAAAATCCTCCCTCTCTCTCTAGCTTTAAATATATCGAGGAAACGTAAACCACAATTCACAAAGCTTAACCTTACCTGTACAATTTATTGCAATGCTTAAACTAACTATTAGAATCCCCATTCTTTTAAAATACACGAACGCAAAATGTCACCTCACCACAATTATCTCACATTCACTCTCCCTGCCTTCAATGACGAACGAAACATTTTATACTGCCAAAGGCATAAAATAACCATTTCTTCGGTTAGCTCTGACATAACCATTTCTTCGGTTAGCTCTGACATAACCATTTCTTTGGGTAACTCGGACCACATTCCAAATCGCGAAAAAGCACCACCACAACTACGCCCACCACAGGCTTACGGGAAAAACTAATAGCCTCATCGTATATATACGATGTGACTAAAAACAAGATGGCCCCGGCCATTATGCTTTCGCGGCGCCAACTAGAGGCTAAAACTGATACGACCCCGGAAATTTTATTTTGCGTTAATCTTTTCTTATTTATCAAATATCCTTTCGGTTATGAATTAATTTCGGTTATAAATTAATTTAGTGTGATTTTGGTTTCATATAAACATTAATGATAACTTTGTTCTTAAAACAAATGATTTAAGAAAACTAATTAAGTACAGTTATTTGTTTTATATTCGCATTATATTTTACTGCCTTTTGAAAAACTTAATGATAATTTTGACCAAACACTTTCTAAGATTATTTTCAGTTACAATTTTGGATAAAAAAAAGATAATTTTAAGTATACGCTATAAAGTATTTCTATTATCGTTTAATTACTCAAATAACCCATGATAACCAATTTCACCAAGCGCTTTTTATGGTTATTTTCAGTTACAATTTTTCACAAAGAAA
Organism: Phalangium opilio; assembly: GCA_019434445.1. Taxonomy (NCBI): domain Eukaryota; kingdom Metazoa; phylum Arthropoda; class Arachnida; order Opiliones; family Phalangiidae; genus Phalangium; species Phalangium opilio. The sequence continues at coordinate 42,432 of JAEQBA010004970.1, forward strand.
AATTTTCATTGGTAGTTTAAATTTGCCTCTAAACGATAAAAATAATTGGTTTACCTCTTAATTTTAATTTATAATATGAGTAATCAATTACTAATCATCACTAATCTTAATAGTTTCTTAAATAACTAAAATACTGTGGAGGAGGCTCTAGCTACTATTTTGGGTGTCTTTCTCAAGGATCAAGCCTTATTTGGGTTTCTTACTCCAGGATCCGAGTCAACAATTTTTAACGGTTACACCTAAGTTACACTATAGCGCGAGCAGCTTGCGTCGTGATGCGTGATCGAGTGGGCAATGGTTACACGCAATGCTAGCAAGCTTGGAAATTAGGTAATTTTCGAAACTAGTCCTCCGTACCAGTGACCCCTGGTGTCTTAAATATTAAACTGTTCCCGGGAAAAGTCACTTTTCCCTATTTAATTTTCTACTGGTGCCAAGACTCAGGTTAATAAGGATAAAAATCAAGTTTCAATGTTAAAAATAGATACCTATATTGCTTTAAGCATAAGTGACCTAATACTGCTAGATAGTTACTAATGCTTTCAGGTGCCAGTTAATCAGTTATCACTAATGGGATTAATTAAGCTTGCGTCGTGGACCAAGCGATCTAGTGGGCTATTCTGTCAGTCATTCGTGTGTGTGACGTCTCCCCAGTACCCTAAACACCTACAGAACTCCTAAACCTAGGCTTAGCCGAGTAGCCGCCGTGGGCCGGTCTCTATTCCAGTGATGCCGGGTGGGAAAAATGGAATTTCACTTTCTAATCCAGAAAATTTCCCTTTTTGGACCAAAATTTCCCTAGTTTAGGGCTGCCAGATTCCGCGCATAGAAAATGATGGAATTATAGCATGACAACTTTTTTTAGCGATGTATATTCGTAACGACCACAAATTGGGTCAGTTATTTAGCAGACGACTTTCAATAATTCAATGTTTTGAAATTACTAAATACAGTAGCAGGGCTGCCATCTATTGTGAATCCAACTTAATTAATAAGTCAATTTGATGAATTATTTAATTTTTTATATTGAGATGGTTGGCTTTTGAATAAAATATTTCGTACCATGGAATTTCCCTAGATTTATCAAATTTTTGGTGGAATTTCCCTTTTTGCCGTTTTTAGGAGTCAAAATTTCACTAAATCTGGGAAAATTTTTCTCAATCTGGCATCACTGCTCTATTCTAAATAAAAATCTCTACGGACTCTCTCTATTCTCAACCTAGGAGTGTATACAAAAATGCACAACTGGACTACTGGAGTCGAAATTTATGTTAAAATTAAAATAATTATAGTGGTCCCTAAATCAACATTAATAAAAGCAGGAATTAATAAACTAGTCATTGGGACCAGTGAGTCTCACGTAATGAATAAAAATTAACTGGTCCAAGCTATTACTAAACTGGTTTTTGACCTGTAAACCAGTCTTATTTCCTAGCCTGAAGGCAAGGATGTGTATTGTAGAAGGAGTAGAGACTCGTAGCTTCTCCTCTACTAAAAAAAGCAAGACCTTATTTGTCCATAAAAAGGGGGTATGAATTTTGAGCCTCCCTCCAAACCTAGACGAGACCATGTAAACAAGAAAGATGGCCGCAAGCTACGTTAAGCCTCGGTCTTTTGTTTATCGAATCCGAGTAGATGATGATGTGATTAAATTAATTTTTATATTAATTAAAACAAAGTGGTAGGCGTCAGGTAGCCAAGGGTCGATTTCGTTTTGGTAAGTTAGTGAACTTGTAGTTGTAAGTTTAAATATTTCATTTCTGTGCAGATATTAAGTGAATTTGAAGATTGTATCATTTTTGTTACGTGTAGCATTTAACAATGGGATGATGATATTGATAAGTTACTTTTATCATGATTTAATTGATTTCTAGCCTTCTAGGAAATTGTTTATCCTTCTGGTGATAGAAATCAAGGTCATTTAATTTTGAACTAGGGTTTGTAATTAATATATTACCAGTGCTTAATTTATTTTGATTGAGATAAGTATTTCAATTTTAAAAATAATGTTGAACTTTTTTTCTTAAGATAAGTGATGATTAGTAATTGATTACTCTTATAAGTTAAAATTAAATTAATAAAAGTTAATTAAATAAATTATAATTAGATTTTAAAGGCAAATCTAAACTTCAAATGATAATTTTTGTAAAACAAAAATTGTAACTGAAAATAACCTTATAATGTGAATGGTCAAAATCATTATTAAGGGTTATTTTTTTAAAATAAAATTGTTTAATACCTTTTGATATAAAGCTTAATTATTGTTAAAACAGTCGACTTATGTATTACTCAGAAGAGTTTAAATTTTAGGCAGATATGAATTGATCTGCAATCGCTTAACCTTATGATTACGTTAACTTAAATAACTCAGTTCTAGTTCTAAATGGATTTAAGTAATCGTTAAACTAATCTGCAATCGCGTAACTTAAAAAGAATATTAACTTGAATACCAATCGCGTAACTTAAAGAATACCTTAACGTACGTAATTATTTCATTAGTTTTTGGTTCAAGTGAGTGTGATCAACTTACGGGGCTGTTCGGAACGTGGGAGAGGGGTCGTAAAGCACCTTTAAGCGATCTAATTGAAATCATAATAGGGAAGGTAATTATATCAGTTGTAGTTTGAATAAGTTTACCAACTTGAGCGTGATAAACTTATTGATACGTTAATAATAGTGAACGTAATTATATCATTAGTTGTTGTTTCAGTACGTTAACTTAATCTAAACCGAAATTAAATATTAACGCCTCATACAACCTTGCAGTAGTCGACCGTTCTAAACTCTAGTAACGAGAGTCACGTGGTCTCCTTCCTCGCTCTCTCTCTCTCTTTCTCTCTGGAAACAAGATGACCCAGTCATATAGTTTTTACCGCCTTCTAGTGACAAGAATTAGTATTACTATATGCATTATAAGATGACCCCAGCTAATTTAGCATTTCGGGTTTTTTTTTTTTCATTGTTTGTAAAATAGCATTCCTATTATGAATAAAATCAATCTAGTAATAAACTACAGTAACTTACTCATTAGGTTCATTTTAAACTTAACCTACAGAACTTTATCTTAATTAAATTACAGAATAATATTTTTTAAACTAGGGTCGGTACTGGTAAATGTGAACGATTCTATTTTTTCTTTAACATTTTGTAGCTAATTTTTGGGCGGCTTAAATTCCTTTTAAAAGGGCTCTATTTGTAGATTGAATATTGAGGATTACGATAAAAATGGTATGAACATTGTAGGAATACGTGGATGAAAGATACGAACCTATATACACACCAACTCGGACTAATCAACTTAAGTTGATGCCAATTTTAGGTGTTGCTTAATACAATACCATCGGGGAATAAGCTCTAGGAAGAGTTAAAATAATCCCACGATAACAAACCTTTAATCGTTAGATAGATCACGTTTTTCACTATAAAATTGATATTAATATCTGTGGTTTCGATTCGGAATTCGATTTTAGAGTTGGAAAAAACCAGGTAAAAATTCAATTGTTTCAAGGTTAATTAGAATCCTTTTTAAGCTATTTTACTAAAAAATAAAAGTAAAAGTTATAATATTAACTTTAAAATACATCATTGACCCAAAAAAGACTCAAATTTCGCGCCATTAGTAAGTTTATCAATTTAGCGGTAAGAGGGCGGTAGCTACGACTACTTATTGGGCGGGAAAGCGAGAAAACGAGACAGCTGTTATGCGAGGTATCGAAATAAATAGGACTTCTCAACAAATTATTGAACATTTTGACTCGGGTATTGATTTAACTATATTATCCTATTATCACTTATCACATCTGCGTAAACTTTAATCTAGGTGCATGGATTTAGGCCCTACGTAATGGTAGCTCCTTCAGGGTTGCCACGGAATTTTCAGAACCAAATTCCCTGACTTTTCCAGGTTTTCCCTGACCTTTTAGGCCGAAAAAGTGAATGTTTACTGCACGTTTCAAGTGGTTATAATTAAATAAACTCTCAACATTAAATTTTCCCATGTATTTGTTGCACCAATACAAATAAGAAACATTTTAACTATAAATAACAGTCTAAGAGAGCATTTACTTTACAAAAACAATTCTAGACATTTTTAAGGATTAATCTAGAGTTTTCTGTGTTGAGAGAGCATGAGGAGAAACTTTCATTACTCTTTCAATAAAGACTTATTCCCAGAAGTTTTACCCACTAAATCAAATTCCCTGACTTTTCCCTGACCTTTTCGGCCCATTTTTAAATTCCCTGACTTTTCCAGATTTTCCATTATTTCCAGGTACTGTGGCAACCCTGTCCTTTCCTAGGGCCTTTTTTATTCCTCCCATTTGATTATCATTGTTGTTCACATTTGGGTCCAGTGTTCATTCACTACCTCCTTCAGTATTTAGGGTCAGGGTGTTTACATTTACCAGTAATTGTTCACAATTGGGGTCCTCCGAGGGGATTGGGAAATAGGATATTGTGCAAAATTTAAGAGAGTTAAAAAGCTGAAAACAGCGAATTGTGTATAAAGAATCATATTTCATATCCTGAAAGTTTCTGGTGTCTAACGTTAGCTCCACGGAAGTTATTCAAATATTTGCAAAAAGTGTCCATAATTACCAGTACCAACCCTATAGTAACTTCCTCAATCGGTTAGTTTTAAACTTAACTAAACTACATCATTATTTGTAAAGTTATCATAAACTATAGTATCATGATAATATTAATTAAATTAAAGTATAATATTAATTAAATTAAAGTATAATATTAATTAAATTAAAGTATAATATTAATTAAATTAAAGTATAATATTAATTAAATTAAAGTATAATATTAATTAAATTAAAGTATAATATTAATTAAATTAAAGTAAATTCCTCAATTAACTTACTTGAAACATCATTATTTATAATTATCATTAATCTCACTCGTGAATTTATATTTATTTTAATCTTAATTAAATTACAGAATAATATATATTGAACTATTGTAACTTCTTCAATTTTAATTAAATTAAAGTATAATATTAATTAAATTAAAGTATAATATTTATTAAATTAAAGTATAATATTAATTAATCTACAGTGAATTCCTCAATTAACTTACTTGAAACATCATTATCTACCATTATGATCATTAATCTCACTCGTGAATATATATTTATTTTAATCTTAATTAAATTAAAGTATAATATTTATTAAATTAAAGTATAATATTAATTAATCTACAGTGAATTCCTCAATTAACTTACTTGAAACATCATTATCTACCATTATGATCATTAATCTCACTCGTGAATATATATTTATTTTAATCTTAATTAAATTACAGAATAATATATATTGAACTATTGTAACTTCCTCAATCGGTTAATTTTAAACATCATTATTTATAAAGTTATCATTAATCTCACTTGTAAACGTGGACTGCTCGCTTAACTAAGTAGAGTAGCAGACGAGTTTTCAAGAGACGATATCATTGGTTAACTCATGGTGAACTTTGCCTGCTAATTCGTTTCTCTCTACATTCAAGACTGATAAGGTTTTAGGAAAAGAACTCTAAGCTTCAGACGTGACTTTGAGGCCGACTTAACGTCATATTAACGTGGTAGTGGGCGATTATTTAATTTCTCTCTCTTAGCGCGAAACGCCGCAAACGCGCCTAGACTCGAGATGGATTTCTATCCCAGCTTATATCTCATGAAAGCAAAGGTTTATATAAGCATTCTGTGGCTCAGTGCTAGCGTACCGGGTTTCCGAACTGTAGCGTTAACGTTGATACGTTCGAATCCCATCGGGGATTTGGAAATTTGCGAAATAAAATAACATAAAGGTTAGCTACCCTAGGTCCATCTGTTAGCGTTTTAGAGCATTATTTATGAATTATGAATAAATTTTAATAAATTAACGCGAAAAGGCGGGGTTAAGACGCCCAACCAGCCGTAACATAGGATATAATGGGGGAAAAAAGGGGGTAATATAGGGGGGAAAGGCACTAAAAAAAGGGGGAAATGGGGGGAAAAGAGGGGGGAAAGGGGGAAAAAGGGGGGGTGGGGTGAAAGGGGTAAAAGTGGGGGTAGTAAATCTTCGGTATAAATGCATTAGTTTTAGCCCATCAATAGATGGCGCTAAAAACTAAAAATAGGTAGCCCGTCGAGGGAAGAGTAAGATACTGTTGGTGAAAATCGCTGATAGGTATTAAGCCTCAATAGCTCAGTCTGTAAAGCGTTGTACTCTGATGCCTGTGTGGATACAGACGTGGCGGGTTCAAGTCCCGGTCGTGCCAAAAAAATTAATTCTTCAATAGTGAAAAATTTACGGGACCTCGTATTTCTAGCGGGAAGTTTGAAATGAAAGTAACTTTATTTATGATAGATTCTCCCAGGTCACATAAAAATTTGGGGGTAGAAAGGGGGGAGAAGATGCCCAGCCGTAAGAGGTAATTTTAATGCTTCCGCAGTCTATAGACAGCGAAAGCAAAAAGGTAAGGTTGAATAAAAAACAACAAATTCGGTTGTAAAATGTTGAAATCATCCGATGTTCATTGGTGTAGAAGTCCGCGTGACCTTGGACCAACGGCCACACCCATTTCTGTCCTTGACATCAATAGGACAAAAGGGGACAATGGATTCTTTCCCCCATTGGTCTCAGATAAACCTCACTTGTTTCTTGTTACTTTTTACATTAATTTCAAATAAAAATTTTAATGCTTTTGCAAATATCATTTCTTTATTTCAAATGAGTTCGTGTCGCGGAATAACAAAGGGTTACTACTGATCACTATAATACATAGAAAGGTCAAGGGGGTTAAAAAATAGGCCTAAAAAGGTCAGGATATTTTATTTTAGAGAAGAAAATTTCTTCAGCTGTTAGTTAAAGGGGCGATCTTGCTCATAGAGCTTAAAATAGCCGGTGGGGTTTGTATAAAAAGAGAGGGGTTGGAAGTAGTATATAAATAAGAGAACGGGATGGGTTTAAATTTGCCATAGAGATAACATGGGGTATGATACCCTATGAGAGAAATAACATTGGGTATACAAATAAGACGGTCTCGAATTATCCGAAGCGGCTGTTTTATGCATCTTGGACGGCACGGAGAGTACGTAAGTTTCACGGTAAAATGAGAACAGAGCGGGACGGGTTTGGACCATAGAAATAACACTGGGTGTATAAATTTTGCCGCCTCATAGTACGGTAGAGGCTGACAAAGGTAGTACGGAGGGTCCGTACATAAATCGACGAGGGGGATTGGATTCTTACCGTTTCAGAGTACGGGGGAAGACCGAGTTAATTGTTTGAAAATTATTTGCCTAATCATCGGTGCTTTTCCTGGCATATTACGGGAGTCTGGTGTCGAGACAGAACGAAGAGTTCTCAAATTTCCCTTCCGAGAGAGAGGAGAACGTTTTCAGTGTGCTTAATGTATAAAAGAGCGTGCATTATAAATTCTCCATAGGGATTGTACATACAACATTGACTATAGGGTATATAATTTTTCTGAACAATGGAAAATGAGGATTGCTTTTAATGTCACCGAGCCAAGGGTTATGGAGAGGCCGACTAAATATTACGGTTAGTTATTTAGGTACAGTTTTCAAGGATGATCTATACATCGTTTACCAGGCAAATTCCATGGGGGCTGCCATTGCTTGTTAGTAGTTTTTGCTACCGCCATCTAGCGTCGAAGTAAAGCGTAAAATTCGTTATTTTCGTCTCTTTAAACGTCAGTGTTTAAAGCCATCTAGCGTTCAAAAGCAGGAAGTTCAAAAGCATCGTCTGAAATCCGTTTGGGCAGTGAATCCCGTTATTTGAAAATATTTTTAATTCTCATCAGTAATTAGTTATTAGTAAGTTTTGAAAAATAAAAATGGCAAGTTGCGGTCGAACATGTTCAGTTCTTGGCTGTAAGAGTAGTGATAGAGATTTAAGGGAGTGGAGATCGCAGCTTTGCAAAGTTCATTCGGGACCTGACAAAGGGTTAACTCTGTGCCATAAAGATTGTTGTTGTCCGGTGCCTTTTGGGCCTCATATTTTCCCCAAGAATGATAAATTACGAGGTCAATGGCTTGAAGCACTTGGCAGACAAGATTATTTACCAGGAAAGAGAGCTGTTGTGGGTATTTGTTGTGTAGCTCTTGCTCAGTTCTTGTAAATTTAATATTTTTATGAATGTGCAGGTTTGTTCGTTGCACTTCATTGATGGAAAACCAAATAAAGAACACCCTATCCCAAGCATTGACCTAGATAATGAATGGAAACCAAACCGTAAACATAAAAGATCTATCAATTTGAGCTCTAATGATGATAGTATTTCATCAAAACGGCCTCGTACTGAAGATAACACTCTTGATAGTGCCATAATCTCCTCATTTTCATCTTCAAACAATTCTCTGCTTGAAAAATCCCAGTCTAGCGAGTCCAGTTTTCATGAATCAGTGTGGGAAAATAAGAGTTTCAATAGCTCAACAGATGAGATACTACAAAAATGTACATGCTCAAATAAAGTTATGGTTAGCGTTGGGGCACAATACGAAGAGCCGATAAAAACCGCCAACGCTCAAACTCGGTGGGAAGATCCATCACTGAAAGATCATGATTATACCGCGAAAAGTCTTTATTCGAAAGCTGCAAGCCATCATATTTCAGTGCAAGTTGAAATGCATGATTATCAACGTGTTAGTAACAAGGACTGAAAGTTTTTAAATGGTTTTGATGTCGATCGTTTTGACAAACTTGTAAAAACACTATCCAAGAAGCCTGTCGATGGAAATACCACATCAGATATATATAACGTTACAAAAGAGTATCAAGTCATATCTACAAGGGCCTACCGGCCCTGTAGAATGGTGCTAATGAAACTGAGACTAAACCTTCTTTTTCAAGATCTGGGGCGCAGATTTTATATTTCAGGTTCTCTAGCTGGTAGAATATTTAAATACTGGTTAAACATTATGTATGAAAGCCTCTCAGATGTGATATGTTGGTTACCTAGAGAAACCATATATAGTAGTGCACCGGTGCCGTTCAAAGTTAATTATCCTTTGACAACGTGCATCATAGATTGTACAGAAGTGTTTGTTCAGCGACCAAGAAAACTTAGAGCAAGAGCATTGACTTACAGCAACTACAAAAGCCATAACACGATGAAGGCATTAACAGCGATAGCTCCAAATGGATTAAACATCTTTATATTGCGTTGCTACGGAGGAAGAACTAGTGACAACTTTATCACACGAGACTCTGGCTTTTAGAAATACTTAGTACCCGGTGATGAGGTATAAAACCTGTTAATTGTTTATGTAAACGTCAGTAAATCTTATTTATCTAACACAGGTTATGGCTGACCGTGGTTTCACCATAGAGGAAGATCTTGAATTCATCTAAGTGAAACTCAGTATTCCAGCGTTTACTCGTGATAAGAACCAGTTGGAAGAGGAAGATGTAACTGAAACTAGGCAAATAGCTAGCGTTAGAATAGAGATTGAAAGGGTAATTGGGAAACTGAAAGGCTTCAGAATATTGAAAGGAATTTTGCCACTGTCTTTCTCTAAAAAGCAGGATAAAATTATGAGTCTTTGCGGTGCTTTATGCAATTTGCCACAGACAATCACTGGTAAGAGTACAAGCACGATGGAAAAAATTAATAAGTATAAGACGTTTTCACGATCTTTAATTGAGATTTTGAACTTAAGGAACCTTTTATTGTATCATAGGAAACATTGTTATCAATTATCAGGTTAGGGTTCGTACGAAATATTTGAGATTGGAAATCCCTGATCAATGTGTCCCCTGACTTTTTATCCCGTTTTTCAACCCCTGATTTAAACAGTTCCGTACGAACCCGGCTTATATTGTATTTTATCACATTTTATTTCATGAATTATCTGGTTAACAATTGATTTTGTAAAAAGGAACTTAAATATGGCAACTTTAGCTTTTTAGCATAGAAAGCGGCCACAAAAACTGGTAGCATATGACTAGCATACACGTTTCTAATTTTTTAAGATATGTTCCTTATATTTTTCATTGAACGGAACTTCCAATTGATTTTTTTCTTGATTAGTAAATATGTAGAAATAACACATAGATCTATTTCAGCAAAAATGTGGAATTTGAATTTGCAAATAATAGCCGTTTTTTCCATTTTCGTTCAAAGTGTATCTCCCATTTTATCTAATCTCACGTCGTACTTGTTGCTTGCAATTTGGTTTCTTACATTTGCTCATGACCAGTGAGGCCATCTGGGCTAGCGCTTAACCAGGGTTCCGACTTTGAAATCATTGTTCCTACCAGCTCCACTTGCAAAAGATTTTCGTCACTAAAAATATTTCTTGCTACAGGTTCCTTCATTGTGCCATGCTCTGTTGCTTTGTTTCCCCTGAATTTTGGAAATACGTGGTTTTTAACGAAATTAACAGGAGATGTTGTGGGTTTCTTGGGAATCCCTTTGGCTGTTGAAGCTGTTATATGTATTTGCCTAATTTCATTCCATAGTGCGCTTTCTCCCTGTTTTACTGTTTCTTCTTTCAATTTTTCAATATTGCAGTCTCCAATTTCCACGAACTTCTTAAAAAAAAGCTGTGGTAAACATTGCATTTTAACGAATCCGATGTCATAGGTTTATCGGTATTTACGATATGGCAACTATGGACAATATTTTTGCTTGAACTATTTAGCTTTTTATATGGGCTGAGCCGCTGAGAACGTTTCGCGGAATGGGTTTATCAATAATTTTGGTATTTAGAATGATTGAACCTGGCATATTAACTAGTTCGGCCAAATCTGAATTTAAAAAATGTTTCCTAAGAGATTCGTGTGAGTCAAATTTGAAGGGCTTCTTGGCTTCTTTCACAACTTCTTTTTGATTTTTTGAAAATTCTATTGCTACAAAAGCTTCAGGTTCTATTTTTCTTTTTGTTCCGGCATTCCACTGATTTTGGCCATCGGTACATGATGGACCTCTCGCAAATTCAGAGTTCCAAAACTCAACTTTGAACATAAGTGTAGCAACATGGCTACATACCCGAGCTTATCCAGCCATGCACGTACAAAAAGCCATTACAATTGTACCATCAGGTGTTGAAACAAACCAAGAACGATGATCCTTCTTTGTCAATTTCTGTGATGGTGTTACGTCACCTTTCAACGCAACTAACTGGCGACCAGCCATCGCCAACTTAATTTGCCCCACCCATCCACTTTCCAAGTAATTGCTTGCTTGCAAGCTTTTTCGAGCGTCGGCTGGTTGGTTGTCACAAGCTTTGCTGTTAATTATACATTTCGATATTCTTTCTTTTGTTATTTTGGGCCAGTTTTCCATATCATCTATCCATTCTTCATTAGGAATCATAGCAGGGTGGAGGATTTCCTTCCAAGCACATCAGTGCCACACGACCGAATCAATGTATCTGCGACCCTCAGAGGGTTGCCAATATCGAGGTGAGCCAATTAAGGCAACACCTGGGTGGGGCGAAGCGGACGAGCAAAACCATCAGGGAACGGGGCATAGAACGGCGTAAACCAAGGGCGAACCCAAGCAACTCCCGAACCGGCACACCGAACTCGGGCCCCCTCCGCCACAAGAAGCCCTTTTGCTCTGATCCATCACAGCTAGTACAGCGACAATGTCAACCCAATGCTGAGCAAACTAATTCAGATCGTCTACATCCACAGTTCTTTACACAAGAGGTTCCGGAGTTAGAGATAATGAGTATTAAAAGTTGGTCTTGAGTGGCGTGAATGGGACTTAGGATTCGGGATCGCGAACCCATCCCCATTCTTCGCGGTTTTAATGGTTCCCTAGCTATTGTAGTAGCGGAATAGCTTGGTTCTTTTGCTAGACTATCAAACCAGAATTGGAACCTCTTCATTCTTAAATCTGAAACCAAAACGACACCAAGAAGAGAATCCTAAATGGAGGCATTTGAGAATAAAAGGTTCAGAGTATCCTTCTTTCATTTACATGCTGTAACTGGATGTGGTTATGATAAGGCAGTATTCAAAGGAGATTCCCCCCAGCATACTGCGACTGACTTAATATTTACTCCGTTGGCTCAAAGGCAAGTTGAATTCCCTCATTCCTGTTATTTGGATTTGTTTTTGATTTTACATGGGAGGGCGTGGACCTTACTTGATACTCTGCTTTGTGTTGATTCGCTGGGCCCGATTCCGCTTTCTTTGTTTCAACTTTCTTGGCGCTGGCCACCCACAAACATTTATTATTAATTCAATTCTGTTTCCTTCGCACGCTGATCTTACGTTTACTTTCACAACATCTTTGGGTTTTGCACGGCTAGGACTGATGCCAAAGTCTTGGAAATTTTGATCTAAATGATCTATCAACATTTGATCTCCAGGCTTTAAATGTTTAGCACTGGGGTCTTCCTCGCCCGATAGTTCGTATTTCCAATGATCAGGTGCTCTTCCGTGAGCCGTGGAAGGAGCTACTGAAATAAAAGAACAATCAAAATCTATAAATTCGGAGGAAATATTGAGAGAAAGCGGCTTAAAATTTAAATTTCTTATAGGAAAATAGGATATTTTTTTAAGGTGAAGCCTCATAGATTTCAGGATTTTCAATCGCCCATAACTCTGGTTCTACGCATCACAGCTTCATTTCGTTTTGTTTTTCTTAATCTAGAGTACCATTTCCAGGTCATCTTCGAGTTCAAACGGCGATACCTATTTTATTTATTTTTATATTTAATTTTAAACATGATGCCAGAAGCGAAAACATGCTTCGGGCAAACATCCGCCATTCGCCAACGGATTTTCTCCGAGGGTCGGGCTCTTTTTTAATATAGTTTAAAATGTTCAAACTAGGGCATCATCGTGCAAAATTTTAATCGCGCTAACGGTTAATTTGTTACTGACGTTTCTAAATGACTCTCAAACATGCGGCCTAAACCTTTCGATTTAGATTTTCTAATTTTTTAAATTTACTTACAATTCATAGAACGAACCTTCCTAGACCCCAGGAAAAAAGAATTACCACTCCAAGTGAAATAGCCTTCGAGATATAACCGTTGATGTGAACCACTAATTTCGCTCTTTTTGAAGCAAAATTTTAAAAATACGCGCAATTTCACTAGCGGTGCCATGCGGCTAAAGAGGGGAATTAATAAAATTTTGAAACTTTTGTTAATAAACGGAGTGAAGATGTCACTCTAAACCTTTTCAAAAATTCTCGGTAGTGAAAGGTTTTGTTGGGCCCATTCGACCCCCCCCCCCACAACATGAAAGAATGTAACCGCTATCCCTGCTGAGTTTACGACTGACGTATCTGCCCTCTCCTTTCTTAACAATAACCTCTGAAATACACACGACTCTATTATGACTGACTCTAGTTCGAAGCATCCTTATAACATGTGGATCCAATTTTGAGACCTATACCCCACATTTGATGACTTTTGTTCAGATAGGAGCGGACTGAAACATTCCAATCCTTTTATTATTTAAACAACTTGACCCGATATGTGGGGTTACGTAGCCAATTGAAGTGTAATTGAGGAAACACAAAAGTTATACTTTATTAATTCTTAGCTAAGTTTACTTAACTTTACTGACACCATGGTTTCAATAACAACAAAATAATAGAGGCAAAAATACACTAAAATTGGTAAAAATAACAAATAATAAAATATGGGCGCATTAATTAAATTTTACAAATATACAGAAAGTTACAAAATTAAAATTAAACGAATTAAAAAACAGGCTTAATTATCAAATGTTTAAAAGGAGTTTTAACAAGATTATAACATCAGAAACAGGTAGTCTCCACACAGGGAACATATCTTTCCTCTGGAAAAAGAGACCTACTCTAAGGTTGCTGGAGGTTGAAATTGTTGTCATTAATCGAAACGAAAGTAAATACCTTCTTTTTAAAATTAACGAAAAAAGTAAATCACCCCACAGAAAATAAATTTCCAAAAAGCCCATTTTGGTTCCCGTACAAAAATTTACGGCTGCATTTTTGCTGTTAATTAGATTTTTTAGAATCTGCAATATATTGCAAATAAACTGGAATATTCTGGAAAAATACTGGAATAAACCTGAAAAATGTTCAATTTCAGACAAAATTAAGGTGATTCCAGAGAGCAATGCAGAACATTTTAGACGTTTTGCAGAAAAAATATCTTCCGTTGGAAAACTCAGTACAACAGTATACAAAATTTAGCAACTCTAGAGTCATAAAATAGTTACCTTACAGCTAGAAAACAGAGGGGAAATAGTAACTCCCGTAAGAAATCAGGATGTTTGTAGGCTCATTACAAGTACTGTACCTTCCAAATATATTGTATGCATGTTACAGTCAGAAATTGCTAAGTTTGTAGGATAATTGCAGGCGTGTTTCGGATACTTTTTACGATAATTGCAGACGCGTTTCAGATACTTTTCAGGATCATCACAGGCGCGTTTCAGATACTTTTCAGGATCATTACAGGCGCGTTTCAGATACTTTGTAGGAAAATTGCAGGAACGTTTCATATAATTTTCAGGACCATTACAGGCGCGTTTCATATACTTTTCAGGATCATTGCAGGCGCGTTTCAGATGATTTGCAGGATCATTGCAGCCGCGTTTCAGATAATTTTTAGGATAGTTGCAGGCGCATGTCAGATAATTTTTAGGATAGTTTCAGGCGCATGTCAGATACTTTGCAGGATAAATGCAGGCGCTTTTCATATACTTCGTAGGAAAATTGCAGGCGCGTTTCAGATACTTTTCAGGATCATTACAGGCGCGTTTCAGATACGTTTAAGGACCATTACAGGCGCGTTTCAGATACTTTTAAGGACCATTACAGGCGCGTTTCAGATACGATAATTACAGGTGCTTTTCAGATACTTTTTAGGATAATGGCAGGTGCTTTTCAGATAATTTTTAGGATAATTGTAGGCGCGTTTCAGATACTTTTTAGAATAATTACAGGCTCTTTTCATATACTTTGTAGGATAATTGCAGGTGCTTGTCAGATACTTTTCAGGATAATTGCAGGCGCATTTCAGATACTTTGCAGGGTCATTGCAGCCGCGTTTCAAATACTTTGCAGGATCATTGCAGCCGTGTTTCAGATAATTTTTAGGATAGTTGCAGGCGCATGTCAGATAATTTTTAGGATAGTTGCAGGCGCATGTCAGATACTTTGCAGGATAAATGCAGGCGCTTTTCATATACTTTGTAGGAAAATAGCAGGCGCGTTTCAGATACTTTTCAGGATCATTACTGGCGCGTTTCAGATACTTTAATTTGTACGATAATTGCAGGTGCTTTTCAGATGCTTTTTAGGATAATTGCAGGCGCGTTTCAGATTATTTTTGGATAATTGCAGGCTCTTTTCATATACTTTGTAGGATAATTGCAGTTGCTTTTCATATACTTTGTAGGATAATTACAGGCGCGTTTCAGATACTTTGTAGGA
The DNA here is from genome assembly GCA_019434445.1 of Phalangium opilio. Classification (NCBI taxonomy): domain Eukaryota; kingdom Metazoa; phylum Arthropoda; class Arachnida; order Opiliones; family Phalangiidae; genus Phalangium; species Phalangium opilio. The sequence goes on from JAEQBA010004970.1 coordinate 57,828, forward strand.
TAATTGCAGGCGCATTTCAGACACTTTTCAGGATAATTTCAGGAGCGTTTCATATACTTTGTAGGAAAATTGCAGGCGCGTTTCAGATACTTTTTAAGGATAATGGCAGGTGCTTTTCAGATAATTTTTAGGTTCATTGCAGCCGCACTTCAGATACTTCGTAGGATAATTACAGGCGCGTTTCAGATACTTTGTAGGATAATTGCAGGTACTTTTCAGAAATTTTTAGGATAATTGCAGGAGCATTTCAGATACTTCGTAGGATAATTGCAGGCGCTTTTCATATACTTTGTAGGATAATTGCAGGCGCTTTTCATATATTTTGTAGGAATATTGCAGGCGCTTTTCATATACTTTTTTGGATCATTGCAGGCGTATTTCGGATACTTTGTAGGATAATTGCAGGCGCGTTTCAGATACTTTTTAGATTAATTGAAGGCTCTTTTCATATACTTTGTAGGATAATTGCAGGTGCGTTTCAGATACTTTGTAGGATCATTGCAGCCGCGTTTCAGATACTTCGCAGGAGCATTTCAGATACTCTGTAGGATAATTGCAGGTGCGTTTCAGATACTTTGCAGGGTCATTGCAGCCGCGTTTCAGATTCTTTGTAGGATCATTGCAGGCGCGTTTCAGATACTTTGTGGAATAATTGCAGACGCGTTTCAGATACTTCGCAGGATCATTGCAGGTGCATTTCAGATACATCGCAGGATCATTGCAGGTGGATTTCAGATTCTTTGTAGGGTCATTGCAGGTGCGTTTCAGATACTTTGTAGGATAATTGCAGGTGCATTTCAGATTCTTTGCAGGATCATTGCAGGCGCGTTTCATATGCTTTGCAGAGTCATTGCGGGTTTTCCTATCAATTATTGTGAATCAGTAGCCTTATATACCCTAAATTTCCAAAAAAAAATTAAAGAGGCTTACGCTTGAGTTCAAACGTCAACAATAGCTATGTTTAAAATGATTTTAGGAATAAAGTTTCTTAAAACGATTTAACTAGAATTAAGGTAAATTAATGACGATTAAATTAATAAATATCATTTATATTTATTTAAATATTTAAAAATAGCCTCTAAATTGCGTCTCGACTTGGAGAGGTTTATTTTGGATTCCCAACTTGTACTCATCTCTTACAAAAATATTAAGCTGTAATTCATCTGAATACACGCTTTTCTGACTTACTAAAGTAATATCTGAGATGGTCCAACTGTTTAGGTACATGTACATTAAGTTCTCACCACATCTAGATAAGAAGGTCTTTTCGTCTATCTAACATCCACAACATACACACTCACAAAACGTAATCGAAAAATTCTTTCAAACTTATAGCTAAAAACCGATTACAACTGAAGGGAAGAGTCCCGACAGGCTTGTTTAACGTCTATCCGCAACCAGGAAAACTGCTGTAAACTTATATGATAGCGCTTAAGTACTTTGGTTCGCAATTTCCTTCACATTTCGAGCGCCATGGTGATAGTAGATCTTGTCTTAATCGGTTTCTATCCACGCTTGTTTTTCGTGTACCCGGGGCCACAAACACACACATGCACACCCACACAGAAAGCTAGGTCTGGTCTCAAAAACTGGAATAAAATCACTAAAATAAACTGAAATTAATTTTATTTACTTTTTTTGGATGAAAAATTGTTTTTCTACGACTTTTTACCTCAAATAGAAGTAACTCTTATTTTATTAGGTTTTGAATCTATAGAACTTGACTGCCAACACCTTTGAAAGCTTGGAATCCTTATGTTGTTAGTATTGGATACACCTTAAACATAACTGCATAAGTTCGTAAGATGTGTTCCATAAGTTTGTCACTGGTTACTTCATGAAGTGGTGTAGGTGAAACGTCATATTCTCGTAAAGCGACGCCAGTTGAGCCATTGTCAAAGGCTTAATAAGGCTAAATAGGAAGTTGGACTGCAAAACCGAGTGTATTCAATTCTCGCGTCATTCTCGAACTAGCTCTCAGTAAGTCTCTAGCATTACGAAGTATAGGCAGTGTCATACTTATTGAAACATATCTGATAAACTTATGATAACTGTATATACAATACTGGCCCATTTATGACCAAAAAATGTTTCAATTTTCTATCTTTTATGGTGGTTTAAATATTTTTAGGATCGAGACTTGACAGTATTAGATCAAAAGATTTTATTAAGATGAATGAGAAAAGCTTTTTTAAGATGCCTTTTTAGGCCTAACCAATTCTTTATTCAAATTTTAGAAAAATAAAAGCAGTAATATTAATGCCTAACAGAAGCAGATAAAAATTTAGGGTGCGCTCGAAGTTGACTTCCCGTACAAAAATTTTAAGCTGTAATTCATCTGCATATGGTTGTAGCGCTTTTTTATCGCTACCACGCTGTAATAGGTATACATTAAGGCTACATTTCTGCAGCTCAAAAAACGGGAAAATTTCACAGCAATTCTAGAACTGCAAATTGACTGCCGTTTCTTCATTTTCTGTTTGTTAACTGTTAACTGTCTAGCCTGGCAGAAATATGCAGCGCAATTCTGCAAACGCTAAGCAAAAGTAGAAATACCAGCTGTTAGTTTAAAACTGTAATTTGACCGTTTTTATAGATATGATACAGGTCTGCAAAAGTGATGGAAAAGTAGAAATCCAGCTGCTAATTTAGAACTGTAATTTGACCGTTTTAATAGACATGTTACAGGTCTGCAAAAGTGATAGGAAAGTAGAAATCCAGCTGCTAATTTAAAACTGCAATTCTCCCACATTTATAGACATGTTACAGATCTGCAAAAGTGATGGAAAAGCAGAAATGCAGCTGCCAATTTGGAACTGTAATTGGACCTTTTTTATAGACATGTTACAGGTCTGCAAAAGTGATAGAAAAGTAGAAATCCAGCTGCTACTAAAAATATCATGGAATCTTAAATAATTACAAATACAAATAAACTGAAATTTAATATGGAAACGTAAAAAGACATTTTTTAGTAAAAAAAATCAAGCCGATATAGTTTTGAGTTCTTTTTCCGCTTTTCTCTTGGAAATAGCCGCTTCTACGTAAGACGGTTCTCTAAGCGATCTAGATCTCTGAAATCTTGAGTCCACTATTTCTGGCAGTAACGCGTTATGGTAGAATTTTATGAGATAGGGCTCCATTTTTGATTTCCAAAACTCATAATCGCGTTCAATGTCTTCAACGTGAATCCCTCCTTCAGTATAAATTACAAAGTGACATATTTGTCTTCTCGTTATATGAAGCTGTCAATTTATTAGTTGATGAATCTAGTTTGCAGTAAAATGTCTTTTTGCATTTCTGTGTAAGATTTATATTTTTTAAATGAGCGGGAATATCTCTCTGTCTAGTCAAGTGGGCAAATGTTTTTATATGCTACAGGCGATTTTACTTCTAAAATGGCATTTTCCCCCACTAAACCATCAGGAGATGCGCTTAAAAACCCGTGATCTAAATCCACGAACATACCACAATCACGAACATGAATATTTAACTTCTCTCGAGAGATTTGTTTGGCTTTTTCTTCCCCGGCGCATCCATGGTCAAAATTTTTCTGCATAGCTGCTGATACATTTCTACTATGCTTTGGACTGTTTTAATGGTCGATGTATAGGGTTTTAGTTTGCATACTTTTCCGAAATTTGACGCGGTAAGCCTATGACGTCGCTCTTCAAACCACGCATCGGAGTGACTTTGATCACGCGTTTGCTCCTCGATTTGCTTCTGTTTTTTTGAATCAACCCTAAGGTCTGCTAGTTTTAATTTGGCCAATTCTTCAAGAGCTTCATCCGAGCAGTCATCCTGCATCGCGTTATCGCCATATTGGGCCATACCATTGTCTTTCGCTTTTGGACTTTCAGATATCAATTTTTTGTTTCTAAGGTAGGCTGTGTCTCGCGAAGTTCTCGCAATCCATCTTATCCTCTTGGTTCTCGCTACATATTTTTTCAGTATCGAGTTCGGGCTCTTCCCCGTAATAGCTTTATGAGCTTTGTAGACCCAACCTTTTCCTTCATTTTTGTTCAAACACGCCGCCGTTGTTTGGAATTTATAACTCCATCTTTTCGACCTGTCTATCTGTTTCCCTCCCACATGTTTGGCAACCAGGGACATGTTAGATTCGGCCATGTTGCTTGTGAGACCGCTAATTAGCTGCTCTGCTTTATCAGCAACCTTAACGGCAGTGGCCGTTATAGCTGATTTTAAAGGCGATGGTATTTCTTGCCATTTCCCCGAATTTTCTCCAATTTTGTTGCAAAAATCCCCACATTCAATATGACTACCAAAACAGTGTTTAGGAGCGTTCAGTATATCTTTCTTTAGGGCAAGAACGGATTTGTCAGTGGAAGCATGGTGGGCGATGGCTGCTCTGGTACCCTTTGTTAAGTCATTTATGAATTTATTTTTTAAAAGCCTTCCTCCTTTATCTTTGTCCCCTTTCAATTTATAAAGCGCCTTGGTAAGATTTTTTACGACATGGTTGGCGCATTCAACCTTTGTGATTTTGTGCCCGTACTCTTGAACCTTATTTCTCAAATCGAACAAAACCGATGCGTCCCCGTCACCAACGAATTCCCTATATTGCAAATTATGCATGGACATGCTTTGATTGAAGCCGCTGACAATTATATCAGATTCCATCGCTCTCGACGATCCAGTCCAGTTTTTATAACAATCGTGAGCCACAGGATTTAAATTTCTTTTAGCTCTGTACGAACATTTGTAACAGTATTTGTTCCTAACACCAGCAAAAATTATCTTTCCTGTCCTTAATCCTATTATAACAGCCATGCCCGATCTCGCATTGTAATTATGTCCGTGACTGCGTGTGAGCCACGACCCATCCCCCACCATAGAGATAAAACAAGTCTTTTCATACGGGACTTCGCAAAAATTTCCGGCTTCAGCCGCTAGTCGGTATTCTTCGGCTCCGTTTTCCAAAATATTTTCTGTTAGAATGTCTTCCAAAGATTTCCCAAATGCTTTTCTTAATGGTTCCATGAACCCTCTGACATAATAGGAACACCCATCACTGAGAAAACTTCTTCCAAGTTGGCGAAACCTGAACCGATGGTCATAATTCTCCAAACAGCCATATCGTTCACAGATAGTTCATTGTCTTGCTTATTTCCTTTTATATTTCCCGAAACTTTATCAGAGCAAATCGCTAATTTTTCATCGCAATTTGGGCAACTATAAATAAACCGAGAGTATAGCCCAGGGTGACCACTGAAAATTGTAAATTCCTTTAAAGGAAATATAGGAAATTTATCCTGGAAATATAGAAAAATATAGGGGGAAATTGGCGTAAAATATAGGAAAATATAGGAGGAAATTACTGAAAAATATAAGATAAATGGGGTGCATTTCTTTTAGAAAAATGATATTCATATATTAAAAAGTAGGAACCATATTTTTGTTGCAAACAGAACATATCACCTCACATATATGAGCGATAAATTATCACATACTGTTACTATCACAACTATTTATTTTTGGTTTTTTTAGGAGCTGGTTCAACACCTTTAGGGCTGGCTAAATTTAGGAGCATATGGTGTTTTTTGTTTTCAATTTTGAGTAGCTGCCTATTAAAACGCCGATAGTCTCGTCGTATGCATTAGAATTTTCCAATTATAGGAGAATATAGGAATTGTCATAAAATTATAGGAGAAAATAGGAAGGACTTAAAAATATAGGAAAAAATAAGAAATTTAGGAAGAGTGGTCACCCTGATAGCCCTATCTTTTGTTCGTTTTGAAATAGGAAATTACTCTGTTGGTTGATTCCATTTTGTTGCACTTTTTTTCATTTTTGATAGTGGGAATCCATTCTCCGAATTTGTTCAATAAAATATACTGGATCAACTATTCGTTTACCCTCAACAACATTTTCATTAAGACCGGGGTCATGAAAAGTTTCAATAAAACCATGTTCTTCCGCTTCAGTATTTTCGTCAAATAAAGGATTTTCACTAACGATATCAAGATTTGCCGTTTCAACACCGAAATCAATTCGCCTTGGTGCAACTTTATCCGTAGCTTGGTGACTTCGGTGTAATTCCAAATTATGAATTATTCTTGGCGTAGACGTGGTGAGAATAGTACTTGTATTCGGTCTCGCCTTGTTAGCATCATAACTTAGAAATTAAGATTTTCATTAGATTAGCAGGCTAGGATTTTTATATTATTCGTTGAACTCTTACCTCCCGCTATTTAGGGTTCCAAGCGTATTAAAATAATTTTTCCGATAAGCCGATTTCACGGATCCCGCACTCTTGCGCCGTGTTCCCTTAGTTTTAGGCATAATAATAATTGATATTTTAAAATCTAACGATTCTACTTTCAAATTGAGATTAGACAGTGGTTTGGATAGACTAAAGTAAAAAGTCGATGTTTACAGGGTCTCGTGAAAACAAAAATGAAATGAGCAAGAACTCCGCTTTCAAGGAACTATCTTTTCGTACTATTCATAAGCTTGCGAGCGCGCAATGTCAAACATTTGTTGGGATTCCAAGTAAATCCTATATTCTTGAAGTTTGCTTTTTCCTTTTATTTCAGTACTATATATGACTGTCTGCAAAAAGTATTTTCAACATTTTCAGACAAGAAAGACCTTTTCACCCGTTTTAAGATAAACTTAATAATACAGAAGCTCCATCCCTTTTATGGTGCCGAAAGAGAGTTGAGAGTTTTCGAGGCATCCTAATTGTCGCGAAAGAGCGGCGGGGCAATAAAATTAAAGCGGCCAAGTTGGCTTTTAGCATTGTATAAAGCAGTCTTAGAGTGGGTCTATTTTGCCTGAGGAAAGATCTGTCCCCTGTGTGGAGATTGACTGTTTCTTAGGTTATAATGTGGGGTATAGGGCTTGTCTCAAAATTGGATCCACATGTTATAAGGATGCTTCGAACTAGAGTCAGTCATAATAGAGTCGTGTGTATTTCAGAGGTTATTGTTAAGAAAGGAGAGGGCAGATACGTCAGTCGTAAACTCAGCAGGGATAGCGGTTACATTCTTTCATGTTGTGGGGGGGGGGGGTCGAATGGGCCCAACAAAACCTTTCACTACCGAGAATTTTTGAAAAGGTTTAGAGTGACATCTTCACTCCGTTTATTAACAAAAGTTTCAAAATTTTATTAAATCCCCTCTTTAGCCGCATGGCACCGCTAGTGAAATTGCGCGTATTTTTAAAATTTTGCTTCAAAAAGAGCGAAATTAGTGGTTCACATCAACGGTTATATCTCGAAGGCTATTTCACTTAGAGTGATAATTCTTTTTTCCTCGTGTCTAGCAAGGTTTGTTCTATGAAATGTGAGTAAATTTAAAAAATTAGAAAATCTAAATCGAAAGGTTTAGGCCGCATGTTTGAGAGTCATTTAAAAACGTCAGTAACAAATTAACCGTTAGCGCGATTAAAATTTTGCACGATGATGCCCTAGTTTGAACATTTTAAAGTATATTAAAAAAGAGCCCGACCCTCGGAGAAAATCCGTTGGCGAATGGCGGATGTTTGCCCGAAGCATGTTTTCGCTCCTGGCATCATGTTTAAAATTAAATATAAAAATAAATAAAATAGATATCGCCGTTTGAACTCGATGATGCCCTGGAAATGACACTCTAAATTAAGAAAAACAAAACAAAATGAAGCTGCGATGCGTAGAACCAGAGTTATGGGCGATTGAAAATCCTGAAATCTATTAGGCTTCACCTTAATAACATTATGAAAATGTTTTCTAAAGTGCAGAATTTAGTTAACAAAAAGTTTCATAGTAAATCAACCTAAAGTAATTATGTTTATGTTTCATTTCGGTTCTAACTCGCGTTAAGGTTCAGTTTCGAAACTTCATTATGAAAAATCGATCGTTAAAGTAATTGAATTAAATAAACACTAACAAAGTTAAACATGGCTTTATTTTGCTAAAATAATCTACAATTCGGATTTAAAAGACCAACTTAGGTTGTGTCAAGTGTAGAGTAAAATTTACAAAGGTTTTTAGTAAAAGGCACGCTACCGAAATATACAGTGTGGAAGAGAGACCGTCCAATGTGGTGGCGCACCATCCTGCTGGAACCACAGGTCCCGCATCACTGCTAATGGTAAAGCGTCTATCGCATCACTAAACTCGTGGCGCAGGAAGTGCAAATACCTGTCACCAGTAATGTTGTCCTAGAAGAAGAAAGGTCCGATGATTCTGTTCCCCAGAATGCCACACCAAACATTTATCTTCCATCGAATTTGATGGTAATGTTGCCGTAACCAGTATGGATTTCGTTGGGTCCAGTAATGTAAGTTATGTCGGTTTACCGTACCATCCCTGTGAAATGTCGCCTCATCAGAAAAAATAACCTTTCTTAAGAACAATGGATCGGCTTCAATTAGCTCGCGCATGGTAAGACAGAAGTCTTGACGTCTTAGGTAGTCGTCGTCCGTTAAGGCTTGATGGAGGTGGATATGATAGGGCCGGTAGTGATGCCGATGTAAAAAGGCAAGAACGGTTGAATGGCTTAGACCAACCTCTTCTCCGACCGCTCTACTACTAGTATGAGGATTGGCTTCCAAACGTGCTAGAATGTCGACTTCCCTATCATGATTACCAATTATACGGTCTCTTCTACGCTGACGGTCTTGCACGACGAAACTCCCGAAATCTCGTAGGTTGTCTCTAATGTTCGTGAAGGTTCTTCGAACCGGCCTTCGTCGGTGTGGGAAGCGTTCGGCATAAAGCAATGCCGCTTGTTGAACGTTACCCCGACATTCACCCAAAATAAACATCATGTCCAATTTTTCTCGGTTGGAGTAGGCTGCCATTCGTCTACGACACAGGACTTACAACGTTTATACGATCTAAGCTGCTAGTAACGACGCGTACGTTTGATTGAATAATGTGCCGAATTCTCGCTTGTGTCCCATTCGACCGAATCCCAATCGACCGAACGCGTTTCCCATTCAACAGAAAACAGCCCAAATGTGCGGTTTTGCGAAAATATATATCAAAATTTAAAAAGCAAACATTTTCACTTTTTTAAGGCTTTTTTTTACCCTACAGTTTTCGTTGTATATATATATTGATGTTTGAAATGCAAAATTTAACTTTAAGAGTGATTGTTAACGGAGAGAATTGCTAATAAAGGCGGCTTTCTTTACATTAATAATGGCTACTTGTTTCAATTGAATAAGAAAAAGGATAAAACTAGTTACTATAATTGTAGAAATCCCTCCTGTAAGGTTCGAATAATAGAAGTAACCTAACCAAACCAAACCAAACCAAACCAAACCTAACCTAAACCTAACCTAACCTAACCTAACCTAACCTAAACCTAACCTAACCAAACCTGACCAAACCAAACCAAACCTAACCTAACCTAAACCTAACCTAACCTAACCAAACCTGACCAAACCAAACCTAAACCTAACCAAACCTAACCTAACCTAAACCTAACCTAACCTAACCTAACCTAACCAAACCAAACCTAACCCTAACCCTAACCTAACCTAACCTAACCTGACCAAACCAAACCTAACCTAACCTAACCTAACCTAACCTAAACCTAACCTAACCAAACCTGACCTAACCAAACCTGACCTAACCAAACCTAACCTAACCTAACCTAACCTAACCTAACCTAACCTAACCTAACCTAACCTAACCTAACCAAACCTAACCAAACCTAACCTAACCAAACCTAACCAAACCAAACCAAACCAAACCAAACCAAACCTAACCTAACCTAACCAAACCAAACCTAACCTAACCTAACCTAACCAAAACCTAACATAACAGTAATGTTTTGGAAAAGGCATATTATTTGAGAAGTCAATGAAGCTAAACATGAACATTTTGGAAAAGGCGTACCATAGTAAAATGATTTGTAAAATATTACTAACCTAACATAACGAACCCAAACCTAACCTAACATAACAGTAAAGTTTTGAAAAAGGCATATTATTTGAGAAGTCAATGAAGGTATAAAACATCAATATTTTGGAAAAGGCGTAACATTGTTAAATGATTTATAAAATATTACTAACCTAACTTAACCAAACCAAACCTAACCAAACATAACAGTAATGTTTTGGAAAAGGCATATTATTTGAGAAGTCAATGAAGCTAAACATAAATATTTTAGAAAAGGCGTAGAATAGTTAAATGATTTATAAAATATTATTAACCTAACCTAACTTAACTTACAATTTCCATCTCTGGGTTTGAACCCGAGCCTCTGAATTAAAAGCCTGATATTCTACGATGCTGCTGCGGTGATTCGAAATCGTCACAAACATTTAATTAACTAATTCTTTCAAATAAATTCCATTCAGCAGAAACCCGCCATTGGGCTGGAAATTTAAATATATTCTCCATAAAAAACCAAAAAGCGGTTTCGGTCGAATGGGATTCGGTCCAATGGGATAATACCGAATTCTCAGTGCCGCGGATAATTCTGACCTTTGTAACCTCGTATGGATTCCTTATCTAAGTAGGCCAAAGCATGCTTTGGAATTCTAGATAAGGAATCACTCCTCAAATGCTAGAAAACGTAAGAAATGGACAATCGTCTTGAAGAGTGCCTACAACAAGACGGTAGGCACATCGAACATTTACGCTGATGGGTTTACCAAACAGCCCTTTAATTTGTAGTGTGATGCCATAGTTCCTAAGCTTAATCGTAGGTCTTTAACGTTTCAGAGTGCGTATCATTAAACGATATTCACTATGATACTCTTTGCACGTTCTCATTTGCATACAATGACACATATCACACCCTGTGTATGAGCTCGAAAATGTAGTCCGTCAGGGGTTTTGGGGGTTTTCCACAAAGGTAGGCGTTACGCTGATCTCTTCCACACGTCTTCAATATTCAAGGATTATTTTAAGACAAACTCCAACATAATTATTACCAAGTTTCATAAATTTTGAAGAATACCTGTATTGAAATGACATTCCAAACGGTCTTTTTCCAACATATCGGCCAACGTATCCAATGAATTTTTTCAATATTTTACTATAAGGATTACAAAGCTCTCATTATAATATCTAAAAGGTTTTATAATTTTCAAACAACATGGTGATATACCCAGCATTCATGGCGACCAAAATTTGAAAGACAGAGCTGTAAAAATTTACTATGATGTTCATGTGGTTCCAATCATATTTTTCTTTAATTTTCATAATTTTGAAGAAGAGCGTGGAATATATTTTAGGCTGACTTTCCTGTCGTTGAAATGGCGTTGAAAGATCGGGTTCTACAGCAGGGCTTTTAGTATATTTTTTGTTAAAACACAAACAACCCATTTACTAGTTTTCACATTTATATCGCAATTTTATAGATCAAACCATAAAAGTCCTGGGCTATTAGGACAGTAATTCTATGACGTCATGAGTTTTATCGTTTATTTCATTTAAATGAAATTCTTACAACCTTGTGCAAAATCAAAACGTGCCCAAATAGTTTTATCTGTTTTAATGGAAAGTAATTTCGTCATGCGAATATACTACGATTAAAGTTTTTTTCTGAGAAAACACTGATATGAGTTCGAGATATCGCGGCTATCGCGAACAATACGAAGATAGAAAAAATTTACCGGTATTAAACTTCTGTGTAAAACTGAAAAAACCCAGGCGCTTCATTACCAATGATAATTTAATCAAGACATTGAGTCGCGATTCTCGCTTACAGGATACCCAAAGTATCTCTGTCGTACTTTTCAACGGAACTTTTATAAAGCTGGTTACCAGTTGACAAACATTTGTGGCGCTTATACATGTTGGAGATTACCTTTTTACCTCTCCGTGTGACGTAGTCCAAGTTCTGTAACGGCCGTGTCTGTGTGTGTGTGTGTCTGTCTGTCTGTCTGTCCGTTGTTACACCCACGTGACCGCGTTCGCAGTTTGCGTATCGGAGCAAACGTGTTCGCCATTTCCGAACTGCTTTCACAGTCACGGAAATGGCTCCTCTACTTGAGTTCTCACACCACCATCTTCTGGTCTTTGTCCATCCCACACGGACACCAGTCTGTACTTACTGGCTTCTAATCACCACCATCTTCTGGTCTTAGTCCATCCGACCTGGACACCAGTCTGTACATACTGGCTTCCAATCACCACCATCTTCTGTTCTTTGTCAATCCCACATTGACACCAGCCTGCACTTACACTGGCTTCTAACACCACCATCCACTGGTCTTCCGTCTATTCCACATAGACACCAATCTGTATCATTGGCTTCTACTCCATTATCATCGTTTAGTTTTAGGATATACGCGGCGATCAGCTAGGGTTACGAGAAACGTCTAGCCTCCCTAAGGTGGGATCGCCACCAAAGGTTTTCGCAATTGCCCTTTTTCCTTATTTTTATAATGGAAACGAATCGTATATATACCCCAAAATTTGAAGAAAGCGGGCAAGAGGGGTACCCTTCACTTTAAACGTCAATATTAGCAAAGTTTGAGATGATAATAGGTATAACTTTATTTTAAACGATTTAACTATTATTAATGTTAATTATTGAAGATTAAAATAATTAAAAATAATTATATTTATTTAAATATTAAAGATAAACCTCTCGTGCAAAGAGAGAGATTATCATTGCCTCCTATATCTACCAAGGCCCGTGCATGCGATATATTTCCTTCATTGCCTCCTATATCTATCAAGGCCCGTGCATTGTGATATATTTCATTCATTGCCTCCTATATCTATCAAGGCGCGTGCATTGTGATATATTTCATTCATTGCCTCCTATATCTATCAAGGCCCGTGCATTGCGATATATTTTTCAAAACAACTACCAAAATGGGAAGCTCCTCTCAGAAACATAATAATTTCTTTTCTCTGTATATGAAATGAAAATATGGATAATATTGGGCTCCTTCTTTAATGGTATGAATCCTTGCCTGTCTATTAATATTTTACGTAGGAGTAATACGTTTTTAGCGAAGTCTAGAGAGGATAAACATAAGCGAGATTGTTTCGGAAAAAAAATTACTGCTTCCACTAATGGGTTTATACTCCTTGTTACTGTTGTATAGAGTAATCATGATAAAAGCTTAAACAATTACGAGAGGACAGACCTTTTTTATCCTCTTGTTTTATTCTTAATAAGAATATAAAACATTTATTTTGTATCAAAAAATATTTTTTGGTGCTAAGATTGCTTTAAAAAAATCCAAACGGCTAGGTATTGGTAAAAAAGACAAATGATATTTTTCAAATCTAATGAGATAACGCCCACCTAGTTGAAAATTGCCCTTTTTTATCCGCGGGAGCCATTCTTAATGAGAATTTCGATGCTAGTAGGTTGTCAATTAAACTAACGGTATATTATTGTTGTTGGAAATTGGATATTAAGTCAAATTAAGTGGTTGTAAAGAGCCAGCAGGTTTTTGCCGCTTCTTTTTGTGAGTATTTGATTTTTGTATGTAAAATGGAGTAAGATAATGTTGAGAGTAAGGATGAAATGCGGAAGCGCAAAGCGCGGGAAAGGATGAGGGCAAAAAGGTCGACGTTTTCATTGGATACTTAAGGTTATATAGTCTTCTCGACACGGAGAGGTAATATTTTGGTTTTCCCAACTTGTTTGATCTTATTCTCAAATTCTTTAATATAACTCAAACGCTTTCGGATCGGCTTTCGACGTCTGTGTGTCGCTTTTCGCACCACGGTGACGGAATCTTTGCACTGACAGCACTCCGAACATCTCTGACAGTGGGCGCATTCCTTGGTTATGTCCTCGGGGATACTGCCAGAATATGTCTCCAGTTCAATTGCTCTGAGAGTTTTCTCAACGCACGTGTTATTCGAGGAGAGCCGGATTTCCGCCAACGAGATCAAAATGGCCAAAATGGTTGAAGCCGCGAATACCAGAAACATGACGCTGACATCGTGAAAAGAGGTCTTTGAAAATTCCATTAGTCGTTTTTGATTCAGATATTTCGAACACGCTTTCTTGTTAAGGAGGTCATTTGCTAGGATTTTATGTCCAGTCTCCCAAATATTCATAAGCCTAAAAAAAGCCTTAATTTTAAACTTAAACCATTTTTTATAAACCGCGGTTGTATATATTTAGGGGCGTGCCAACCATTCTACTGGAGCGGGAGAGAAAATTCTGGAAGTTGTCCCAGACCCGTACACCCAGTAAGTTGGAAAAAATAATTAGAATTCGGTACCGATCTTTGGCTAAACCGATATATCGGTATCGGTTTTAGCCGGTATCGGAACAATTCTATAGAGATGGGCCGACACCGATACCAGTTTAATCCGATACCGATATTTGGGTAAACCTATATATCGGTAGCGGTTTAAACTGGTATCGGCTCATCTTTACTAAATTGGTGACTTTTCAAATTTCCTTAAAAAACAATTAAGTATTGTTTTTCAAAGTTTTAATTACATGCTCTGAATTGCATGGTTTGCCCTGAAACTGTGGAACATACGAAATTTTAGTGGTATGGCTTAGGTAGTCGTTTCCCCGCGAATATAGCGACTTTATAGGTAAGCGATCAAATGTAATTATACTAGGTTAGCGACCAAAGGTATTTATACTAAGTTAGCGATCAAGGGTAATTGAACTAGGTTAATGATCAAGGGTAATTGAACTAGGTTAGAAATCAAGGGTAATTGAACTCGTTAGCGATCAAGGATAATTGACCTAGGTTAGCCATCAATGGTAATTGAAGTGGGTTAGCGATCAAGCGTAATTGAACAAGGTTAGCCATCAAGGGTAATTGTACTAAGTTAGCGATCAAGGGTAAGTTTCCACGAAGAGAAAGCTATTTGAGCTGGATTGGGCGTTGATTGTCATGTCAACCAGTCAGGATTGACACTTTAAATAATGGACACGCAAAGCCCTAAGACTTAAAAGGAGCGCCTGCTTTCTCTCCTAAGGTTTAAAACTCTAGTTTCTAAACAACTTTAATTAATATTAAGATTGAAGTTCCAGATATTAATAAAACTGTCTTTGCCGACAAAGGCGACAAAAAGTAAGAGATAATTTTATAAATTAATTTCCTGAAGTAACAGATAATCAAATTTTCACTTTTCAAATCATGATTCGAAAAGAAATGTTTGAAAAGATTTCTTATCTTAGTTTTTTTCACCAAAATTTCATTTGACGAAAATATTTTTCAACATTATTTAAACAAGAAATTTGCTCTTAATAACAGTTCTTGAAAAGAAATGTCATTTACTGGGATATTTTAATAATACTAGCTTGATATCCGGGTTTATTTTCGACTAACATGTGCTTTTCAGAGGTTCAAATACTCGGATATCAGAAAAATTGAACTTCATGAATTTAAATTTTGATATTTTAATATTGGAAGTAATGTGGAGAGGGAAATTATATAGGCCGTTTGACTGCGATATAGTTACTAGAATCGAAAATATCGTGATCATTGGAGAACTATACCACACGTTCATGTTTGAAACTTCGAAAACTTAAAATTAACTGCCACGTTTTGTTACGTCTTAATACTGATTTTATTGTGTCAGCTATGAACGATTTTCTGTATATTTTATTCTCCTTTAAGAGCAGAATACTCAAACCTAACTGTAAATTTTTAATGTTTTTAAGATGCAGATATTTTATAATAAAGTATTTTTACTTCAGGTAATTTGGAGGAAAAACTAAGATACATTTTTTTTTAAAATATTTAATGTTTTATAATCATGTCTTCAAAAGTGAATATTTGAATATCTGGTACTTCAGGAAATTAATTTATAAACTTATTTCTTACTTTTTGTCAGCTTTGTCTGCAAAGACAGTTTTTTTAATATTGCATAGAGGATATACAGTAGAGGAGTAGACAGTTAATGTATTCAGTTCTGGTTTAATTTTTGGGAGCTACCTCCGGCACTAGGTGTCTTGGTTGACACTCGATTACCTTTGTTCAGACATCACTCTCCACCCCCACAGAGGATATACAATAAATCGTACGACATTTTTCAACTAAGAGTGATGTCTTGTACAGAGGGTAATCACCAAATGGGAAAAACCAGAAATGAATAGTAAAGATTTGGCGAGACATTCCCTTATGTATTGGTAAAGGCTTAAGTGTGTACACCTCTACTGTTTATCCTCTGTTGTGTAAACAACCATCCACGACATTAACTTCTTTCCCAAAACATAAAATTGAAGAAATTTACATATTTCATTTTTACCCTTGTAACCTTTCGTACCCGAGTTTCTACTCCAGGGGTGTAAGGTTAATATAGAGGATTAACATCCTGTGTTACCTTTGACCTTTCCCTAACTGTAGAAGGGTCGACAGCTTATGATAATAAGTCAGTCATTATCCACTACTAAGATGTAGTAGTTCGCTCGAGCGTAGGGCTTTGACCCTGATATTGGACTTCATCATTATTAGTAATTATGGTTTAACTCTTGAGTTCTTTAGTTGTAATAAATACAAGTCGGTATTTAATTATCATTAAGTTAGTTTAATAAAAGTATGAATGAACCTAAGGAACCGGAGTCGTTTAATTATAGTATTAGGCAAGGCTTTATGGCCACGTGGGGCAATTTTAGAAATCTCGCAAGCGCGGTTGCACAATATCTGCCCCCGTGGTTGGCACGCCCCGGGTTGCCGCTTTATCTCATGAAGATGAGATGCTGAAAAACCCACTTTTATAACGGTATGTTCAAGTGCGAAATATCTGCTAAGCAGCCGAATACTTTACCTTATGTTTATGACGTTTTTGATGAAACTTGTGGAAATGATTGAGAGTTGAAATGATTGAGAGTTGAAACGAATTAAATGATGTGAAGAAAGTGTTTTTTTCCCGTAATGCAAAGCCTTTCTCGAGGTGTAACCACGATTACAAAAATATTCCAAATGACTAAGGCTCCCGATGTATACCGCGTTTCCTTTGTTGAAGACCTTATCCCCGTCTTCTCCCTCCGTCCTCTTGAACTTCTTCAATCTTCTATCGTATTCTTTAATGACATCTGGACGGGTGGCCTGTTCAACAAAACTAAAAATTTATTTCGAGAAATATTAATTATATAAGCTAAGTTGATTGATTGAATCGGAGTATTTTTGACGGATTCATAGGGGAAGAGTAAAATAGGAGTCGCATTGTGGAGTGAACACCGCGAGTCTAGATTACCATAATGGGGTCAAGGGTTCATTCCTGTTGCTTTGCTTATTGTTTTTCCTGTTTATTGAGCCGCTATTTGGCACCTTCTCTGCAACACAAAAAGTCTCGTGCTGATTTTGAACTACAGCAAATGAACGCCTTTTGGGTAACGAAGTCAAAGAATAAACAATGAACTAAACTTTAAAGCTAGCTTTCATCTAAACAAAATCAAAGCAGTCTTTGTTCCTCTGAATAACAATGCTCATCTTGGGGTATTTGAAGATATCATCAAAGTAATTGATATTTCGATCAACATCCACTGTCAATTTAGTCGACAGGTGAGCTTTAAAGACTTCCGCCAAAATAAAACAACCGACGAATTAGGTAGTCATGAACGTTTTCCTGCTAATTTCGTAACTGTCCATCAAGTTATTGGACGCTCCGAGGGAAACCCGCCGTAGTCGCAACAAGAATTGAAGAGTATTCGCTAAGAAGCGACACAAAGGCTTCAAATTGAACAAGGCAAGAAAGAGAGCGATAATTATCCACACCTATTAATTAACAAAATATTCTGTTTAGCACGTTGGTAGGTGAAATTCAGAAATAGAGTAATTTCGATAGAGATGGGGAGTGAACGTTGGGGCAACTTGCAAGAGAGAATACTCTTTGCGCCCGGATGCAGAATATCACTAAGGTAAGAGATAGATAGTTAAGACGTTGCTTTTAATGGGGAGGAAATTGGTCTTTATCAGGATGTAGTCTTGCCAGGGAGAAATTAAGTAAGATAGAGTGGATAAGATGACGGGCGACCTGCGGCAATGAAAGCCTACCAGTTAACTTCGCGCAAGCCCCACCCTTCGGTTGTTGATTGTTATGTGCTGCCGCGTAGTGCCATCGTATTTGCGTGAGAAGTAGCTTCTATATTTAAGCCCGAGGGGTAGTCCTTTACGATTCCGTGCCGTTCTTCCCAACCTTAACACTGAGGATTCTGGGAAGGCTTCGGTGCCGTTGGTGGAGGTACAGAGGCAACGTCAAAGGTATGCGAGTAAAGTATGGTGGATAGACATGCCTGAGGATGAAAGACTTGAAGGAAGGCGGTCAACGATACGTGGTACTCGGCTTCATGGAAATAAGAGAGCGTGTTGTGTTCAAAGTTAAAAACAGGGTGGGTGTAAGCTCGTTGATAGCGTCCCATGTTGACCAAAGTTGAAAAACGAACAGACGAGTAAATCGTGTATAGATCGCCGGACTGGAACGAAATATTAAAATTCATACATTTCCATAAGCGATTGATGCAGAAAAAGCCATACTTACCCCTTGGTTAGCATTGGCGACAGGAATGTACGTTATGTTTACTCTGAAAATTAGTAATTTAATTTACCCTTTTATGATAAAAATTTAATTTACCCTTTTATGATAAAAATTTAATTTACCCTTTTATGATAAAATTATTTACGCTTGCAAAATTTACCGGCCTGTCGGATAAATAAGAAATTCATAGTAAAGTTTATCTCCGGAATGGTACCACTTCAAATTAAATGTGTCAGTAACAATATCGTATTGTTTCTAGAAAAACCAATATGAATGAGAAAATGAAATTTGTACAATATTGTAAAATTTAGCACAGTGATGCACGGTTTATAGGCGCAAATGTATCTAGTTATCTTCAAAATAAATATAATTCATTCACTGAAAATTTATCAAGTACTTACGTTTAGCAATACGACTTTCATTAAAGTACCAGTATCCATCATTGAACTCGGTATATATATTGAAGAACACACGAGCAACAACGAGCATTACAGAAGAAAAAGGTACGTTATTTGCGGGATTTTGATTAAAATATTTTTACAAAGTTTAGCGGAGAGGTTATGGAAACTAAATCAATGTTTTAGCTCAGATTAAAGCCTTTCAAGCAACATTTTTCTCGCGTGTCTAATCTGAAATTAGAAAACACTTTGCATCAACGTTCGTTTTCTGAAATAATAGCTCTTTATTTGAACTGTCAATAAATCTAACTATTAACTTTTTACCTCTCCGAGTGACATATGTCACGAAGAGGTTCTAATTTCGACGCGTCTGTCTGTTGTTACACCCCTGGAGACCGTGTTCGCAGTTTCCAAATCGGAGCAAATGTGTTCTCAATTTTCGGACCGCATTTACAGTTCCCGGAAATTTGGAAACTGTATTCCACTATTACTCCATAGTCTACACCACCATCCTCTGGGATTTTATCCATCCCAAACGGAGACCAGTGTGTATTTACTGGCTTCTAAACACCCTCATCATCTGGTGTTTAGTCCATCCCACATGGACACCAGTCTGTACTTACTGGCTTCTAAATACTTCTATCATCTAGTCATTTGCCCATCCCATATGAACAAGTCTTTAATTACTAGCTTCTTTTTCTTTATCATCGTTAAGGTTAAGATGTACGCGGCGATCGGCTAAGGCAATGTGAAACGCCAAGCCTCCCAAAGGTGGGGCTTCCACCAAGGGTTCACGCAATTACGCTGTTCTTATCCATAGCTGCTATTCGAAACCTTTATATACTACCGATTTGAGTAAGTCGAAACAAAAGGCATATGCTTCAATTCAAATGTTAATATCAGTCAAGTCAAAGAAGGTTTAATTGTCCCTTTTTAAAACGATGTAACGCGGAAAAATGTGAACAACAAACGAAACAAATATATAATATTAATTATATTTATTTTAGTATTTGTGAAAATCCTGTTTCTCAGCTCAAAATTAATACAGAAAGAGTAAATGAGCAGTTTATGTGTGTGCGTCCGTTGTTATACTAGTGCGCCGCGCTAGCAGTTGTTACAAATTCTCACGGACTGTGGAACTTGAGAGCCTTTGTTTTGGGTTCGACCAGTCGAACACCATAGGATAAACCCAGTCGCTGGCTTCCGTCACCGGAACAATTACCCCGTATTGAAGCATCCTATCGAGTTCTGCTTTGACGGGCTGTAGTAGAGCGAATGGTATTCGGTGGCCTTTGCGGCCGATGGTGTGGCATACGATTTTAGTTCTATCGAGTGTTTGCCCGGGATTTTACCGATGTTTCCAAATACGGAGTGATATTGCTGGATGACGAGCTCCGGTGTGATGGCGAACTCGTAGGCATCATCGGTACGCTGAACGGTGAGGATGGTATGAGAGCGTTGCGGCGGTGGTCCAAATTGGATTCGTTGATGCTCGATAAGCCCCAGCTGGAGTGCTGCCGCAGCCCCCAAAATTGGAGTGACGTAAAACGGGTGCGTCGTCTGTTCCTTATTTGACATGCAGGGAATATCTATGATACCAGCGATCGGGACGGTATGACCAGTGTATGCGGTAATGACGTGTTCAGGATGTCGTAGTGGTTTGTCGGTTGGGAGAGCCTTGTACATCTTATTGGTGATGATATTCACCTGGGAACCCGTGTCTACTTTAAATATCACGGGCTGATCGAAGAGGTATATTTGGTCGAGGATTTCGTCTTCTCGAGGCCATGAGTTTTGCAGGATGGTTTCAGTCAGTAGGCAAGTGGCAACGGAGCTGTCTTGTGCTATTGCCTGAAGTGTGAAGTATTCTTGGTTTGGTGTTTTGTAGCTGTTCGTCGTAATAAAGATCATCAGAGTCAAATTCGTGTATGTCCCCATTAAGATGGGCGCTGTCGTCCTGATGATGGCGTGACTCGGACTCGTGCTGCGACATTTAATTCTCCAATATCCTCGGTTATGGCAACCCAAGCATTTGGCGTTACGAGCAGGGTAAGGTCGTGTATCATGATAGGTGCCACAGTTACGGCACTCGTTCGGTAGTCGCTGAGCGTTGCGAGAGGATTGTTGGTTTCGCTGGGGTCGCTGCTGGTTACTATGGAACTGTGTCGTGTTCTCGTAAGGTAACCGAGCGTGGTGGCTGCGTGAGTGTGTGATCGTTCCTGGTCACGGCTTCGTTGTTTGAGATACCTTTGTCTCTTAAGTGCATCGATCTGTGTTACGTCCGAAGGAATGGTGGACCGGGATGCAGATGGGTTCATGGCCAATGCGTGGCTGGAAGTTTCCTATGCCTGGCAAGCGGCCACGGCAACATCCAACGTTATGTTTGCTTTGCATAAAAGCTCCTTGCGTAGCATTTCGTTTCGGATACCGACTACAATAAGTGTGGTGATTAGAGAATCTGTTAAGGGCTAGAGCTCGCAGTCCAGGGCTTTGCTTTTCAGGTCCGTGAAGAAATCATCGAATGTTTGCGATTCTTGTTGTACGGTGGTAAGGAACAGATAGCGTAGGTAGAGTAGGTTCTTATAGGGATTGTAATAGGTGTCAAAAGCTTTCAGTATTATCGCTACTGTCCGTGCGTCGTTGACTTCAGCGATTGGCAACGTGTTATAGATGCGTCGTCCATTGGAGCCCAAGATGTGTAGGAGGGTGGCTAGTTTTGTTGCTACTGTTTCATCTGCGAGCTTGGCGGTGGTCGCGTAGATTTCGTATCCTTCCTTGTACTCGCGCCATGCTATGGCCGGGTTGGCTCCTGGTACGAACGGTGCGGGGCTCTTGAAAGACGTCATAATGCTCGTTGTACTGGCTGCTGGCCGAATAGGTGACGGTGGTAGTTAAGCGTGACTAAGGAGCGTGGGCTTGATTCATCCCACCTCTATCACCATGTTGTAAAATTAAGACACTCCGAGTAAGTTAGGGATAAAGTATTTATTGTAGCTCGTAATAAGCTAAAGTCAAGAACCTCTGTCGATTCACTCCGCGCTCTAGTATATATAGAATGAATATGTTTTTTATGCTAGGCCTTATCTTTAAGCTATGTCTATTATTGTTGTAAGCTAGACCTATTATTATATTATCAAGCTAGGCCTATTATGACAACTCCAAAATTTATACTGTTCATTTCCTGTTTTTTCCCCATTTAGTGATTTCCATGTGTACAAGATCAACGCATATCCTTATTGTATGTTAAATGTCGCCTGTTTTAATATATATTCGATAAGCTTTGAATACTGCTTTAATATATATTCGATAAGCTTTGAATACTGCTTTAATATATATTCGATAAGCTTTGAATACTGCTTTAATAATTCATTAATTTTAACTTCTGCAATTGCTCACAAAAAAAGAAATAATTCCATATCTTGGTAAATAGGTTTGTAAGTAGTCCTCTTGACTCAGAGAGGTAATATTTTGGATTTCCCAACTTGTTAGCTTATGTTTCAACGGTACACTTTGTTTTCGAAATTCGTAAATCCGAACATGACGTTTTTTTGAAATTGGATTTGTTTGCTTCGAACCAATAAGGCGAAATTGTCTAAGTTGATCACAATACAGTAATTGCTTATGACAGTAAGACTCGGCAACAAATAATGCATTACGAAAAGTATACATGAATATAAATAAAAAAATTTTAAAAGTTGTGTTTTACTAATTATAGTTTATTGAAATATATACATGCTAGGCTTAAAAATACGCGTATAGAAGACATCCCTCTCTGTTATACGTCATGACCTGTGATAAGATAGGGTCCTTTAGCGTCGCTCAGCGAACCCCCACGACATCCAGCAAGCCAGTTGTACTCGTACGTAGTAATAAGACCACTTCGGATGGTTGTTGTTCTGACGGAAGTCGGCTAAGTGCGTCAGCTTTATTATGAGTAGAACCCTTTTTTTTATTTTTGCTCTGGTCCAGGACTAGGCTAGGGCTTGGTGCCATATAGTCAGAATTTTGTAGTTAGTTCATGTGTAGCCGGAGCTTCCGTTTAAAGATCGCCAGCGATGGGGCGGAAGCGATCTCTGGGGGCAGCTTGTTCCAGGGAGTGTATGCTTCCTCAATTCATGCGCGTTCGCTTCGTGCGCGTTAAACAGAGAGCCAACGAGTTTTTGGGTCTCGATAAAACAATTCTAAATTCGAACCGTAAAGTGTTAAAATTATGTTGGAGGCTAGTGTGCATGTTAATATTATTGTGGGGGTTAATGTAAATATAGTACGGGTATTTAAATAAACTGTTTGTCTTTTGTTGGCCAGGGCCTTTTGCCTCAGTTAGTTGTTTTATGTTATTAAACATGATTTAGTTTCGACATTGAAACCCGTTCTAGACTTCTAGTTTTTACTCCTACCTTCATACCCTAGATTTAAATTGAACACACAGTCAGATTACGAGAAGCTTAGTATTTTATGTTTTCCGCTAGTACAGGGACACCGGGAAAAAGCGGTTACATAACAGAGTAACAACGTCGTCTACTAGTGCACCGCGTTAGCAATTCGCCTTGTCTTCATAATATAAAATTAATATAGTGAAATATTTCGGTTATTTTAGTAGTTTTGTAGCTTTAAAGCTCTGTTTCATTTTGACACTCTAAGAATCTTTTTTACATTATTATTTGAAATGATTGTTTATATATTACTTAAATAACTGGTTCTGAAAAGTTTTCTAAATGTCCATCTAGTGTACAATACCGTGTATTTGTATGCTTGCCTAAAATTGAAAGTGAACCAATTTGGGTTCCTGCAATAACCATATTTTTTGGGTATAAAACTTCGAAACAAACTACCAGGAAATTTTTATTCAACTGCTACCTGGTTATTTTTTAACCAAATTGTAGTTAAAATTCAAATAGCCCAACTCTTTCAGGCCTTGAGTTTTAAGTGATATGGAATCGTTACTGCAAAAACACCCCTCCTATCACCCGTTCCAAGATGACAACATATTCGGAGGAAAAATGTAGAAGACCACAACAGGAAGTTGGACAACATTCTGACAACGCTTGAAGAAGGGTGGTTATTATGAACTCCTGATTGAACCCAGTAACGTTCAATAAGGCGGATATCTAACGAAGAAAATATTTAATATTAATTATATTTATTTTAATATTTAAGACAATCTTGTTTCTCAACTCAAAATTAAAACGGAAAGAGTTAAAAAGCAGTCTATGTTTTAGTCTGTGTGTGTCCGTCCGTTAGTGCACCGCGTTAGCAGTTCCTTTTGTTTTGTGGAAAAAAATCCTACAAAACCTTAATATTGGGTTTTCTCATAATGTATAATTAATATATGGAATAATTTTCGTAATTTCGATGCCTTTAGTGGTTTTGTAGCTATAAAGCTCTGTTTCATTTTGATATCCCAAGAATATTTTTTATATTATTATTTGATATCGATGTTTATATATAACTTAAGCTATTCTACATCTGTTTATAGAATAATCCTTTCTAAAGTGATTTTAAGACTATATTGGTCAAATGAACTTTTATTTGTCAATAGGCCTAGAGAACCAAAAAAATAAACTCTTGGTTTTCGTTTCTGTAATGCAGAGACTTTAACGGTTCAGAGTGAGCCGGAAGTTAAATACACTTTTAAATAATTAGGCTTAGATTTTATAATCATGGTGGAAATCTGGGCCGCGTTCAGCAGAGCTCAGCGCAGTTAGCAGTGTTATTGAATTTTGACGTCACGGTGCTCAGCGCTGAGCCAGCGCGGTCTTCAAAGAAAATAGTCGGGTTTTTTGATAACGTGACGTAAAACGCATAGTTCTCAGCTTGGCGAAGAAAACATGGAGGAATTAATACAAATAGCTCTTGCTGATTCTAATGGGACTGTAGCTATTTCATTGGCGTGAAACCAGTTGATCACGCGAGAATTATAAGAGACATGTTAGTTTCTAATTTGAATTATAAAAGCTGTTGTTATCTATCTCTTTAAATATGTTATCATACAATTTTTGTTAAGCCTTTGTACCTTGCACGCTTTATTGCGCTAGCTTCATTTTTAAAACACCGATGACCGGAGAAAAGCTATGACGACAAAGCCCACCGGTAAACGTTTTCCAAAATCCGCTGTCTTTGTTGGTGAGCCCTGCTGGACGCAGCCCAGACCAGTGAATGGTCTGATCGTAATCGGATTATAGCTTCGTGTTTTCATGCTTTTTATGGTACGCATTTACCATCAGTGTGTGTAGCCACAATTTAGCTTTGGTGTTATGTAACGTTAACAGTCATGTTGACAAACTGAGAGAATCGTTGAGGTGAAACGAGAGGATAGTGTTTACATGGCAACCCTGTTGTGAATATGGCTTTGAACATAGAGGGTATACAGTTGATTCCCAAGGAGTAGAAAATTGGGCCTTTACAAACACGTAAAGGTAATATCCCTCCAAAGTTTTATCTCTTCCTTTCCCGTTTTTCCCTCATCGGATGATTTTAATGTGTACAAGTATATGCTTATTAGATGTAAAATGTCGTCTGATTTACAGTATATTTGCTATTCTTTGTACACTGCTTTAATATTTTATAAATTTTAACTTCAGTATTTGTTCATAAAAAAGAAACATTTCCATATCTGGGTAAATAAGTTTGTAAGTAGTCTCCTCTAGACTCGGAGAGGTAATATTTTGGTTTTCCCAACTTGTTTTTAGTTACGATGAATCACGCGAAAATGATCACATTAAAGTCAAAATATCAAGAAATGAACTAATGATTTTGACCTTGTTGGTACCATAAATAATCGGTTAAACAATCCCAATAATTGCACAGATAATAAGTTTTTTAAAATTTGAAAAATAATGCTAACGTATTGTTATTTATCGGTAACTGGTGTTTAAATTTTTTATTTCAAAAGCTACCCACGCGTATATTTTAAATATTTAACGCTATTTCCTCAACATTGTTTCTATTTAGTAAGGAGTGCAAAGTGTGAGAAGAGGTTTTCAACATGCCTCTCTTTTTTGATATATTCTAACGTGAATATATGAACAAATACATTGCAGTTACAAGGAAATGAAAGGCCGTGATTTAACTGAAGTATATATCCAGTTCCATATCTCTGAGAGCTTGCTCTACCCTTGAATTCTTTCGCGCATACCAGATTTCAGCGAAAAAGATCAATATGGACAGCATGTTCAAAGCCGCGAATAGTATGAACATGATACTGACATCATGGAAGGACGTCTTCGAGAATTCCATGCTTTGTTTTTGCTTCATATACTTTGAGCACGCATCTCCATGCTCTAAGTATTTCCTTCGGATTTGATGTCCAGTTTCCCAATAATTCATCACTCTGCAATTAGAATGAAATCCAAAACTCAATAATGCATTAGGTTTATTCGTGGAAAATGAAAAGACACGTTTATTATATCCAATTGAGGGGGCTGGCCAACCATGGCCTGATTTCTTCGAGAGGGTGACTACTTTATGCAAAATGACAGTAAATGTTCTAGCTCTTTCAAGTTTAAATAAAATTAATTTATTTTCGTTTTCTTTTTGGCTTGGTTTTGAGAGCCCAACGAAATGAATCGTTCTCATTGTCTCTATTTACGGTTGGGACAAATGGGTCTCGAGACAATTGGGTCTTGGGGCAAATGGGTCTCAAGACACTTTGGTCTCGGGACAAATTGGTCCCGATACAATTGGGTCTCGGGACAAATTGGTCTCTGGACTCAAAAATTATCACCCCTTCAGCATTTTTTTAACGAGCAAAATTTAACCGAACCAAAACAAACTTAACCCATTCAAATCAAATCAAACCTATGCTATCCTAACCCAACCTAATATAAACCTAATATAACCAAACCTAAGAAGATTATTTATATTATGATTCTGAAAAGCCCCCTCTTAGCACGAACAATTTATTACCAATAATAGAAATATTTGGGAAAAGGTGGCAGCTAATTTATAGGAGAATATTTTGGAAAAGTTGCCAGCTAATTTATAGGAGAATATTTTGGAAAAGTTGGCAGCTAATTAATAGGAGAATATTTCGGAAAAGGTGGCAGCTAATTAATAGGAGAATATTTTGGAAAAGGTGGCAGCTAATTAATAGGAGAATATTTTGGAAAAGGTGGCAGCTAATTAATAGGAGAATATTTTGGAAAAGGTGGCAGCTTATTAATAGGAGAATATTTTGGAAAAGGTGGCAGCTAATTAATAGGAGAATATTTTGGAAATTGTGGCAACGAATTATTGGGACCATTGTTATGGAAAAGGTGGAAACGAATTATTGGGACCACTGTTTTGGAAAAGGTGACAACTAATTAGGTAGCAAAATAATCACGAGACCAAATAGTCCCGAGACCGTAAAATCACGAGACCAAATGAGTGAGACCATATTTTCCTGTTCCGTCTCTATTAAACTAACAGAATACGTTACCTTATGTTTATGACGTTTTTGATGAAAGTTGTTGCGTTAGGTGACATCAAAAAATGATTAAAGGACGGTAAGAAAGCGTCTTTTCCGTATTTTAATGGCTTTCCCGAAGTGTAGGACCAACGACAAAAAGTTTCCAGATTATTAAGCAAGCCGATATAGACCGCGTTTCTTTTGTTGAAAACTGTACGTGAATCATCTTCTCGTTTCAGCTGGAACTTTTCTAATCTTCGAACGTATTCTTCAAAAAGCCTTTCATTAGTGCCCTGATAAAAGGTGAGTTTCAATTGTAGTCCTAACAATTATATAATCAACTGTAAACTAGACTTAGAAGTGTTTCCCTATTTGTTTAAAACAAATAGGGAATTTTTACCTTAATAAACCAATAGACTTCTTTGTCAATATTATCAAAAACAATGGGCATGTCAGGGTATTTAAAGATATCGTTTAAGTTATTTATATTGCGATCAATGTCCACCGTCAATTTGGTCGACAGGTTGGCTTTAAAGTTTTCCACCAAAATGAAACAACCCAAAAAATAGATGGCCAATAAACAGTTCTTGACAAATTCGCATTTGTTCTGCAAAACATTAGAGACACCAAGGAAAACCCGGGGTAGTTGCGGCACGAAATGTTTGGCAATCGCAAAGATGAGTTTCCATAATGTGAAATTGAACAGAGCAACAAAAATCCACACCTATAAAGTCAAAATAAGCTATTAAAATGTAAGAATGGTAGCTTCTGAATATTGTGTGGGAGCCTAGGCTTTTCAGTTTCGAGGCGAGTTCCAGCCTTGAAAAATTCTGGATTCGACTATCGAGCCGAGTCTTATACGTGATGTCTCATACTTGAGCCTTTTCACAAGACAAAAATCTTTATTCCAGCCATAAATAATACATATCAGAACTTTCTTATATTAAAATATTTGATGTTTAAAATTTAGTTTCCTTATTATTGTTAACAGGAGACTTGTTCAGAAGTAAGAACTATTTACGGGAGAAAACATTAGCATTTGTCATAAACTGCCATGCCAGTAACTAATCCCTTGTAGCGCAACACAAGCAGTTTGCTAACTTTGCTCTACTTTCCAACGACTGGTATAAATTAAGTCTTGTTGCTAGTTAAGCTTGATATCAAACAGACGTTCATTTTTACTACAAAAAAATTTGAAATTGACAATCTCGGATCGTCTTTATGAAGTTTTAAGGATATCCGAATTTCATATTGGGCTTATGACAATTTTGAGCTAAATGTTAAACGGACATAAATCAGCATTTTTAAAAATTTTGTAAAATTGACAATTTGGTCCTATTTCTGGAATTTTTAGGGGGGCGCCTCTTGTTTCAATAAATGATTGTAAAAAATTGTTTTATGTTAATTACAATAAGAATACAAACTTTGAATGATTTACGTTTTTTTTTGAAGTATCATTATAAATAAATGTCTGATTGAGCTAAAGTTATGGTCCCCTTTATATATGTTTCTGCTTAGTGCAGATTTTGAAAATGTAAAACAGTTTCTTAACACTCAAATTAAAATGAAGACTGAAGGAACAGATATTAATCAAAAATGTCTTGATTAGAATCAAACCTAAAAAGTATCGATAAGACTGAGGTTATCACTTGACTGAAGGTTCAGATATTAATGTCTCTTTTTAAATGAAACTTAAATGCATGCTTAAGAAAAAACAACGTTCCATTACCGTTTTCCGTTGAAATAAATTATTTTACTGGTAATCAATTTCAAAAATTTACTTATCTCGGCTTTTCTACCACAATTCCATTCCCCGAAAACATTTTATCATTACATTAATTACTTTTGGGAGATAACGTGTCAAAATAACCTACAAAACAATAAAAAAACAGTAATAGCTGTCTGTTTAGCCATGACAAGAACCTTTTAAAAGTTTCAAGCACTATATAACCCTTTCGAGACTAACAGGACCTAAGCAAACTATAGCTTAACCTGCTACTAGTACGACCAGGGAGAATTGATGTAAACTGGAGTTGAAATTTCATCATGTGCGACCTGCGGCCCTGACTCTCTCCCATAGTCCCAGTGTGTGTAGAACATAATTTTTTCGCTGTTATCTGCCAAAATCAATCTTTTTAGGTAGTGTCGCCTCCTCACTTGAATTTTTCATGATATATTAAGGTTTGAAGGAACAAAATTCTAGATAACTATTTTAACTACCATGTCCCTCTGCTAACTTGAAGCAAACTTTCCTCTCTTTGTGCTGCTCATTTCCAGTGCCATTCACTTGACTTTCTGTTCGTTATAACTACTATCACGAGTTTATTTATTTCAAACCAAAATATAAAAAAATGGATTCTTTTTCCTTTTGTGCTACATAGAATTTACAAATGTATATAACGTTGTGCCGTGCCATATCAAATAGTCCCTAACCATTGTTAGAAACTAGAGAGAGAAATTGGGCAGTAACACTGATCATGCCCTGAACTATGAGAAAGAACAATACGACGGTTGACTAAAGTACACTTGATATTACAAACATTTTGCTAAACCGCGAGTAAAAATCTTACTGTCCCTATTAAATTTGGCGCCATTGGTTTTAGAATAATTAAAATGTTCCACTGCGAAGCGTGCCGGTCTCGAATGGGGATGTAACGTCTTTAGGAACCTTTTAAAACGCAAAACCATACACGTACTCTCCCAAAAGTAATTAATGTAATGATAAAATGTTTTCGGGGAATGGAATTGTGGTCGAAAAGCCGAGATAAGTAATTTTTGAAATTAATTACCAGTAAAATAATTTATTTCAACGGAAACGGTAATGGAACGTTGTTTTTTCTTAAGCATTATTTTGACACGTATCTCTCAAAAGTAATTAATGTAATGATAAAATGTTTTGGGGATAGAATTGTGCCCGAAAAAATAGAGATAAGTAAATTTTTGAAATTGATTACCTGTTAAAATAAGTTATTCAACGGAAAACGGTAATGGAACGTTGTTTTTTTCATAAGCATGCCTTTAAGTTTCAATTAAAAAAAATAATATCTGATCCTTCAGACAAATGATAACCTCAGTCTTATCGAAACTTTTTAAGTCTTGATTCTAATGAAGACATTTTTGATTAATCGAGATTTAGGCATGTGCTGACACGTAAATAAAATACGGCGACGACGCGAAGTGACATACAAGAGGATGGAAGATTTCAACGAGTCCAGTCAATGATATTTGGTATTCATCTTCGCGACAATATGATAGAAAGTTTTTTTTTTTTTTTTTTTT
>JAEQBA010004971.1:0-28371 GCA_019434445.1 Phalangium opilio
TTCTTATAAGGATATTCCGCGACCTCGAACGTGTCAGATTTGTTTTCATTTTATTGTTTGCGTCTGAATACAGATAATTTCATTTTCCTTTTCACCCTTCCTTTAACAATTTGTGCGTGAAAAAAAATTTACTTTCGCACGATCTTCAAAAAACATGGTTTTTTAAAAGAACTAATAATTTCACATTACAGAACAGACAAATTAAAACCTGGGGTGCACAAATTAAAACATGGAGCGGTTGTGGAGTATGTGGAAAACTTCATTCCCGTTATAAAATTCGATGAACTGAAAAAGGAACTAGAAAACCTTTACGATGTCGTAAAATTGCCCAGAAAAGCGTTTTACGTCTGTTCAAATTTCGAAATTCTCAATATTCTTATGGCAGGGTCAGGCATTTAAGTTTAAGCCCAAGACTGTTTTAGTTTTGAAAAAGTTAGTGGAAAAAAAACTGGCGTTCAATTTAATGCCGCGGTAGTAAATCTCTACAGAAATGGCAGGGATTCTGTTGGATGGCACGCGGATGACGAAGATGGAATTATTCCGTTATTGCCTCTTTATCTTTTGAAGGGACGAGAGAATTTCAGATGAAGCCAAATTCATCGAAATACCCTACAAAGTCAGTTGATTTGACTCATGGATCCTTTCTTTGATGAGAGGGTCCTGTCAGCAATGACAACATGGTTACTGGTTTACAGGTTTACAGGTTTATTGTTTTAGCCGTACTATGAAGTACACCCCTTTGAATCGGGGCGGCTCCCCTGTAGGGGGAGCTCAGCAAAGGAAAAACACAAAAAATACATACACATTCAATATACAAAGTAGCACCGATAAATAAAATAATGAAATGATGAAAAAATCAAAAACACATAAAAATAATCAGAATCAATACACATTCATATACAAAGTAGCACCGATAAATAAAATAATGAAATGATGAAAAAATCAAAAACACATACAAACAATCAGAATCAAATACTAATAATCAGAATAATGAAGAATTGAACCCGGTCAATGAAACAAAAAGTCCGGCAGGTCGGACGGGTTTGCCTGACGCCATGCCTGTTTCGCGGACCACCACATTGACAGTATCTCGCGCACCACACGGTGGTCCCACAGTCCTCCCGAGAGGCCCAAGACGTCCATTAGTGGAGCACCGTAATGCTTCGCTCGCCAGTCGAAGGCGTCATTATCCGGGCACTCCAGTAGGACATAGGAGACATCCTCCCGTTCAGCACCACATAGCCGGCATACGGGGGGGGAACGGTCCCAATTCCGATTGGCGCACACCAGTCAGTAAAGATCCCGTATGGGCCTGTAACAGCAGGCCCCCTCCATGAGAACCATCGTAGAAAGACTCCATGTTTGGGTGGGACTTAGCCCGATAGTACCGGAGGCTATGTTTTATGTCGACGGAATGGCGCCATATACGTTCCGCATGCTCCTTGGCCTCACCATCAACGAAATGTGCCCAGCCAGAGTGCTCCGTGCCGACGCCGTATTTACGGTAGAGGGCCGCCACGCGAGCAGTCCAGCCAGTAACCTGGCCGTTAGCGCGAATAGAGTCGTATATTTGTTTAGCGAAGCGATCGGGCGGAAGAAACTTCAATCTGCCTAGGTACCGTAGTTTCGATTTAGCCTCCCTCGCTCCCATTGAGCTCCAGCCCATTTCCCCTTGAACGGCTGCGTAGGCTGCCATGGAGCCGGCGTTGAGGGCTGTCTTGCCCACAGCCGACTGGGTACGTTCCAACGTCGCTACCATGGCGGGGGGGGGGAAGCAGAGCACGTCGTTCCCATGGGTGAGAGCGGGGACCGCCACAGCTTTCCAGAGGGTGCGTCCAACCGAATATTTATTATAGGACCCGTCAGCCAAGTTACGTACCGCCCAGCGGAGCCGATTACACTTGGTGGAAAGCTCAGCCGAAGCTCTGGAGAGGTAGTGATCTACGTTCGTGATGATTACCTCCAGGTAGGTGTCCTCATCGACATCCCGAACCGCAAAACGTTGGAGGTGATAATTCGGGGGAGGTTCCACTCTGTGGAATGGCAGCGAGTTAGATTTGTCCTGGCTAAACCGAAGGCCCATCGCGTCGGCGAAGGTGCCGCACGTGTCAAGGAGGGATTGCATATGTTTAGGCGAATTGGCAAAGAGGACGATATCGTCCGCATAAAGTACGCACGTTATGTGTACAGCTTCACCGTTACCAGCCGCTGGAAGGGACGCCCCGCACCGCAGTTGGGCAGCCAAGCGATCTATGTAGACAACGAAAAGTACTGGCGAAAGGGGGCACCCTTGACGAAGGCCGACGTGGCTCGGCACCGGGGGAGTGGTGTGGCCCTGGAGGGTGTATGAGTACGCAGAGCCCGTGTAAAGGCGCTTAATTTCCGATATGAAGTCCGACGGGACCCCCTTCGCCGCAAGCGTTACCCACAGTCGGGACCGATCCACGCTATCGTAAGCTTTCTGAAGGTCAAGAAAGACCACTTCAAGTGGCGAGCGATCCCGTTGCGCCAAGTCGATTAGTTGTGTGATTACAAACAGACAGTCAGCGAGACGTCGGTCCGGGCGGAAACCTCCCTGTGCTTCATCGATCAGGTGGCCAGCTTCTAGATAAGGGCTTAATCTGTTCTTGAGGAGGAGAGCGTACAATTTGTACATAATCGAGGAAATTGTAATTGGTCTGTAGGAGGCGAGGTCAGTTTCGTCCTTTGATTTTCCTTTGTGCAGAAGAGTCACGCGCGCGGTCAGCCAAGCCTCAGGAACTTCATTCTGCCCCACAGGGAGTTGAGAAGAGCAAGGAGGACGAGGCAGGCCTTGGGACCAAGAGCCTTGAGGGGTTCGGTGTATAAGTGGTCAGGGCCCGCAGCCTTGCCGGATTTTAGCTGGACTATGACGCGCCGAAGTTCGGATATATCAAAATCCTCACAGAGCTCAGACGTGGCACCCGGGCCACAGGCTGAGAGGCTGGCGGACGTGGCCCCTGGGGGGGTCGAGCCGGCAGCGGAATATGACAGTAACTCGGCCTCGAGGTCTGTGACATATTCTACGATCCGACCGACGACGTCATTGCGTTTAGTTAGAATTTGCCCTCCATGTGACCGGACTCCCTTGAACTGCCTGGAAAGTTGTTGGCCCTGCTTCCGGATCTTCTTCAGGTGACGCCAAAATTTCCGACCCTTCTCCCGACCGGCAGTCAGGATATCCCTTTCGGTGCGGCGGTGCGATTCTTGAATCTTGACCTGTATGAGCCGTTTGGCGTCGCGTCGAGTGGTTTGGTAGGCCAGCCACTTTTGGCGGACCACCACCGAAGGTTCGCCTATCACCAGGCCCGTATCCGCGGCAAAGTTCTTCAGCAGTGTCCCAGTCCCGTTTTCCTCAAAGTGCAGCCCCTTGGCATCTTCCCGTGGTAGTTCGACAATGTGTCCGTTAAAGTCACCCAGGAGGCTAATTTGTTGGGCGGGGGCATGGTAGCAATATCAGCTGCAAGACATTGATAGAGAGCTTCGTTCTGGCGGAGGACATCCTGCGACCTGCCGGAGCAGCCGTAGACCACTGCGAAATGGACACCAGGATGGACATCGGAAGTCACCCACAGGTGCTCGTCGCATCGTTTAGGAACGCGGACAGTGGCCGACGTCGAGATGAAGCCGAGGCCACCACCGCGTTTGTCGCCCACCGTTCGATTATGGCCCGTCCAGAAAAACCCGACGGGCAGCGAAGGGGTTTCCCCATCCCGAAGATCGGTCTCGGCCACGGCAAATAGAGGAATCTCATCGCGAATGATGATCTGAGTCAATTCTATCCACTTAGGGGGACTGCGGGCGCCCTGCATATTCACGAAGCCAATGCGGTAATTTCCCATGTGGCGCTGGCTTCTACGTTTGCCGCGTTTTGTCTGTGAGTACGAGCACGCGCGACGGAGGGGGATCGGAAAGTCCTTTGCGGAAGAGTCATTGAGCAGAATATTTGAATGTACATTATTTACAGCGACGGTAGGTGGCGACACATGGTGGTGAGTTATTGCGAAGCCCTTTTGCCCCGGCCCTGGGGCTTTCGGGCCCTGAAGGGTGGGCCCTGCTTGGAGTTTTTTAGGCTTACGTCGCAGCCCTGGGTAGGTACTGATGGGTCAGTAGCGTGGGAGCCAGCGCCGGGAGGTTCGGAGCCGGACGACGTCCCTGGATCGGAGTCTCCGGTGTCCCGCGGCGGGTCTCGCTCGTTTGACGTGCGACCCTTCGAGTTGAGAACCCGTGACGTATGGTGACGGAGTTGGAGACGAAGGCGCTGAAGTTCGGTGCGGTCAGGAACAATAGTCACGCGTCCGTCAGTCGCGGCATTGGGCAAAGTGGACCAGGGCTGTTTAACTGCAGACAGGATCAGGTCCCGGGAGGCGGGCGTATCAAAGGTAAGCTTAACAGGCTGTCGGCACAGCTCGGGGTGCCTGCCGAAGCGAGAGGCGGCCGTGAGAGGGATTTGTTGGTTGGTATCCAAGACCAGGTGGGCCCGAAGCCAGGAGCAGGCGGCGGTAGGAGAATCCATGGCGGACGACTTCAATCCAAAAACAATGAGATTATTGGCCGTGTCCATGTCGGCGCCCTGGCGGGTTTCATTGGCCGCCAGCCTGGTCTTCATATTCTGTAGGTCGGATTGATAATCATGCAGTGTTGTCCGTAGATCCGCGACCGAATTTTCCAGGCGGGTAATACTGCTCGCAGCAGCCTCTACCGTCGTACGTTGGGCCCCTTGACCCTTCTTAACGATAGCCAAAGTATTGGCGGTAGAAGCGAGTTCCGCACGAACATCTCTCATAATATCGGCTTTAATTGATTGGAATGTAGTAGAGATCTGGGATTGGAGCGCGGTCTGTTAATCACCAAGTTCCTCAATTTTACTTAAGATGGCGTTGTCATCGGATTGTTTGGCCACCTTAAACGCTTGAAGTTCCGACTGGAGAAGCAAACGGATCGCCTCTAGCGTCACGACTGGGGGGGGGTCGAAAATAACCCCTTATCTTTGGGTTCCTCGCCGGAGGGTACGGCGATCACGGAGTTTTCAAGAGCCAACGCTATTTTAGGCCCGGTAGGGTGGGTGGTGGAGCTCAGCTTGTCAGGTTGACCTCGCAAGAGTGATTGCCGGGTCTCCCGCTGTACACGCGCCAGCGACATGTTAAGGTGAGTATGCTTCGGGGAGAGGTTGTAGGTTTCGCCGCCAGGCTTTTTCACGGAGTCCTTTAGGGAAAGTTTTGCAAAATTTTCCTGCAGCTGGTCCCGGAGAGACGCCACGGCCGCGCCTTTCTGGGGCATGGTGGGTCCTTTGTGTGGACGGCGCAGTAAAGTTGAAGGCGGGAGCACGTGCTGGGTTTTATGAGAAAAACCCAACGAGCGAGCGGGTTAACCGAGGCTTAGGACCACGCTACTAAGCTTATACCGAAATATACTTAAATAAGTCAGTTTAACTAAATAATAACACAGTCAAAAAGACAGTCAAATTAGCGACTGATAAACAGGAACTTAACGCGAGGCTGGGAAGAATTGCAGCGGAACAAACCGAGACTAGAGACAACGCGAAACGCTAACCACGGAGCTCGCGAAAGTGCGACCGTACGCTACCGCAACTGTATTTTCTATTTCTAACTGTGTACCAAGAGTGGCAGGTCCCGATCATTCAAAAGAACGGATCAACGTTACTTTCCGTTACATGGGGAATAAAAAAAATATTCAATCGTGAGAAATCCTCCATGTAACCCAAAGTAATGGCAAATCAACTGACTTTGTTTGGTATTTCGATCAATTTGGTCCAGTCTGAAAAGTTCTCTTCCCTCTTTAAAAATAGGGAGCAATAACGGAATGAACCCTTTTATGCCATCCAATCAATGTAATCACTGTCATTTCTGAAGAGATTTACTACTATTAATAACATATTAATTAAATACAGAAAATAAAATTAAAAATTAAAATAATTATTAACATCTTAATTTAAGACAATTAAAAACAATAGTGTTTTTCGCTCAAACTGTGTAATTGTGATTTTTTCAAAAATTGTTTTAGATACTTTCAGGGATCCACGTAATTTTAGAAGCAGGAATAGAGAACCGTTACTTTAAATTATCTTATTGGGTCACTTAAAATATGCTGACGGGACGGCGAAAAATAAGTAATTCCTTTTAGCCTTTAGCGGTATAACCCGCCTTTTCTTTCATGCCCCCCGTCCCGGAGAAGGGGCTCGTGGACTTTAAACGCCCGCCCAAATTACCCTGTTCCAGGGCCTGCTCTTTATTCGTGCTTGTAAAATACTTGGATCCATGTTCTTTCAAGTGCCGAACCTTCAGGGGTAAAGTAATAATTTATTTCCTACGGACCCCTTTTATACTCCTACCCGCAAAACACCAAAGCTACTACTTGTGAGCAATTATTTGCTCCTCCCTGATTTAAAAGGGATTCACCTAGGTGAAAAGTTACTAAATATTCATTCATTAATTCACGATCATCTTTGAAAAGTTATTTTTTGATTCAGTCTTGGCGAAATAGTACTATAGGTTTAATCGTAATTCATTTATTAAAATTTATCAACGTTTCATCGAAGCAAATAGGTTTTGGATGAATATCACATTAATTATGCTAAAATAAAAATATAATAAATGATTTAGTATTGTTCCAGAGTGCTGAATTAGTATACGAAATGATATTGATATTGATATTTTTAATGCAACGTTAGTGGTAACTTTTAGGACTGTCCGAGTATTCGAAAGATCGAATATTATTTGAAAATTTCTAATCGAGTATTCGATTGCAAATTTCACTATTCGCACACCCCCATTCCTTGGTGAACGTTCAGTATTATACTTCATACTTTTAGATGAGCTTTAGATTTCGCGCCTATTCCCATGTTTTCGCTTTCATTAATAACAAATATAGGGGTTAATCAGTCTAAAATCGGACACTTTTTTGAAATATCCTTCTCAAGATGCTTCTGGGCTATTGCAAATAATATTTTACTGTAAACACAATGTTTTAAGGGGGTTTTTATTGAGTTTTTGTCTAGCCTACACCCGTAAATTTTTCTATACTGCCATACTTCCTTCTCTATAGAAGACATTTCTTTGCCTCTAAAGTTCAGTTGGAATTTATTATGACAGTGTTAGCAAAGTCAGAGAAGAATTATAAACCCCCATATGTTTAATAACTACTAGGGTTGACATTTATCACGGCGGCTGGAACTTTGGATGGGGGGAGGGAGTTGGCAGACAGGAAAAAAACATGGAGAAAATATAATGTCTAACCCAGTCTTTTTCCTCCTCCCTACTGGCGACGATTTAGGAAGCGTCCACCGGGAGCGGCACTGTAGGTATAATTTACAGCCAATAGAGTGGTAGTATTCGGTATGGTTAAAATTTCAAATCCGCGAGAGCGGCGAGACGACCGCAACGGACTTTCACCATTTCACGCTATCACGGTTTTCACCCCGCTTTGTCTGTTGGGCAGCGCGCTTGAGCAAGTCAGACCATTTCAAGAAGTAACGTTTGGCCTTTGGGATCATTTAATTCAGCTTTCACGAAGACAGGTTACTAATTAACTAGAGATAGTGGATACTTTCAAGTCAAAATTAAAATTTTCAATGGACGTTGAGTGGAGGAGTCTCATGCATCCTTCCAATGTGAAATATGTCTGGCCTGGAGTCACATTGGTTGTGTGAACATTTCAACCGCTCAATATGAATTTCATAAAAGTAACCCGTTTGGCAACTTGTTATTTTTTTGCCCAAGTTGCAATCTATGCGGCCCCACCATGCTGAAGACAATTAACACTCTCTCTCTCATGACTTATTTACTACCAAACAACATCTCACATCCATTACCAATACACATTCTGATGAGTTACATCGTTTAAGCAGTGTTGTGACCACCCGTTCGGACCTTGACGCTCTCGAATTGTCTTTCAAAGGCCTCTCAACCAGATTTACTACCTTGGAATCCCTGTCTGCTGGGATGCCTACTTACACTGACCTAGAAACGCTTCAAACTGATCTCAGAAATCTTCAATCAACCTTTTCCAAAGATTTACTCGCCCTTCAAAAATCTGTTACCAATTTCAGTACCAACTTACACTCCCTACAGACTGCCGCCAAAAACATCACCCCTCTCTCTGAAGAAATTGAGGCCCTTAAAGCTTTTCACGCTATAATAGCGTCAAAACTGGAAGACCAAAACGATGAACTTTGTGACCTCAAGTCAGCCCTTACTACTTCGTCTACGTCAGCTACACTACACGACACAAATACATCCCAATCTTTGGTTGCGCGTCCATTTGGTGACCCCCTCCCAATCTTCCACTCAAACACCACCACCCCCTTGTGATCAACAAGCTAGTCATATCCAAAGTACAAATCTAAACTCGAGTCACTGCCCTCAGCAAATTCCTAGCCCGACACGCACTAACCTTCAAACTCACAACCACAATTCTCCAAAATATCACCACACTCAAAATCAGTCTCGGTCCTTCATCTATAGCCACTCTCCCAACTTGAAACAAGACCCATTGACTTCAGATCTCTACAGCCGCAAGCGTAACGCTATCTTGTTTAATGTCCCGGATACCGATGACTGTCAAGAAGATCATACGTTCGCCTACTCCGTCCTCCACGATCTTGAATTCACCC
The DNA here is from genome assembly GCA_019434445.1 of Phalangium opilio. Lineage (NCBI taxonomy): Eukaryota > Metazoa > Arthropoda > Arachnida > Opiliones > Phalangiidae > Phalangium > Phalangium opilio. Next base: position 8,651 of record JAEQBA010004971.1, read on the forward strand.
CAGCGCAATGTCGCCTGATATCTATCAAGCGTCTGGGTGTATACTGTCCTGGGAAAAATCGCCCCTTAAGATTTCGCTTCGAATCAGTGAGCCATCGCCAATACTTCACGCAAGGTATAAATTACTGGCGCCAACAAAATACGTTTGACTATTGTGTATCGCCCGACCGATCTCCTCAACAACGTGACACCCATCGCCGTCATGTGGCGGAGCTTCGGACACGACGAGCCAACGGAGAGGTTGGACGTGTAATCCGCCAAAGAAAAATTACTCTATCGTCTCATCCTCGCTATCAAACTGACTCCTCTACCCAAAACTCCAATGCGCAAGACACTAGCTATTCTGTTCAGGGTGGACCTCAAGTCCTCTCAAATCCCAACAACATCCCATTCTCACATTAGGTTTACTCTGCCAACGTGCAACAACCTCATGCTTGTTATGCCTGAAAAAACTAACTTCAGCCCCGGGTCTCACCGTCACCCTCTTTAATGCCCAGCATCTTTTTGGCAAACGCGATGAACTTATTTCCCTCTCCCCGACCTGGAATGCTGACTGTATTTGCATTACGGAGACCTGGGCTTCTCCCTCACAAAATAACGCCATCTTTAATCTTCCAGGTTTACGTCAAGATCGTGCAAATCGCGCGGGTGGCGGTATTATCATCTATATTCGTCATACTCTTGTTCACCACTTATTACCCGTTCCAACGACCTTTCCAGAATCCTTATGGATTGACCTCAAACCAAAATCTTCTCGGACTTGGATAACGCTCGGCTGCATCTACCGTCCCCGAAGCACGTCCCCGACTGAAACTTCCAAACTCTTCCAGGATCTTAAACTAATTTCCACGCAACGCTCCGAAATCATTATCACCGGGGACTTTAACCTGCCTTCAATCTGTTGGACAACCGTCACCCCAACTTTCAGTGTCTCATCCATCCATAATGACTTACTCGCACTCCTTCACTCTTCGGCCCTGAACCAATATGTAAATTTCCCGACCAGATTCAGCCAAAGCAACTCTCTTTCTCACAACACCCTGGACTTAATCTTAACTAAGGTTTCCCGCAGTTCAGTTTTCGGTTCAGTTCAGTTATTTTCGGTTTCAGTTTAGGAACTAAATTGATTTGACTGCTTCAGTTCAGTTTCAGTTTGCACATCTCCAAACTGATCAGTTTTCAGATCAGTTCGGTTTTTTTCTTAAACTGAACTGAAGAGATAGTTAAGTACTCTTTCGATCTATCGCGAGTTCAGTTCAGTTTCAGTTCTTGAAAATCTTAACTGAAAAGTTTCAGTTCAGTTTTAGTCCAAAACCGATATGAACCGAACTGTGGGAAACCTTAATCTTAACCAATGCTAACGTCACCCCGAATATATCTTCATTACCAACAATTGGTGGTAGTGATCACGCAAGGCTCTGCGGAGTAAACCCATTGGCTAGCCCACGACTATCTCCCATCAAATTTACTGTGAGTTCGACTATAGTCGGGGAGACTTTATCAAACTCAACACCCTGTTGGCAGCTTTGGACTGTTCCACTCTCTCAGCTCCCTACCGAAGAGGCTTGGTTGTTTTTTAAGGAAAAACTCTTTGTCTGTATCTCTCAGGCAATTCCGCTTTTCGATCACTCAGTGTCGCGCCCTTCCCGGCCATACGCAAAAAAGAACGGCTATGGAAGAAACTGAGCCACGCCATTTCCACTAACAACAGTCACGCACAACTCCGTCTCCGACCCCTCTACAAGTCTCAAGTGTGGCTAGTCAAATCTCTGTTACGCAAAGCAACTTTGCAGTCCCATGCACGTAAACTATCCACAATCAAGAAAAACTCACTTGCCTTCTACCGTTTCGTACACCGTCAAATCCGTTCCCTCCCGACTCGTCTCAATATTCGGCTCAGTAATGGTGCGCAAACCGACTCTTATCTTATAGCTCAAATGCCTGATTTCCTTCCAAACTTAGTACATCTTAAGCAAATTCTCCACAACCTTGACTCAAAAAGTGCTTAAAGTCCTGATGGGATTCCAAACCTCCTCCTGAACCTCCTCGCTTGCTAAACCTCTTCTAATCCTTTTTACTCTCACATTAACTGAAGGGATCGTCCCCTCGGACTGGCGTGTTGCCCACGTCACACCCATATACAAAGGTAAAGGTAGCAAAAGCGATGCCATCAATTACAGACCCATCAGCTTAACGTCGACGGTTTGCAAGGTCTTTGAAAAGTGCATCCGTACGCCCCTCTTACAGTTTATAACCTCCATCTAAGTAAGTTCCAGCATGGTTTTCTTATCAACAAATCTATTGAGTCAAACATCCTTTCGGCTTTTTCTACGTGGCTTTCAGCTTTTGATGAGGGACATAGGGTTGACGTCATCTACCTAGACATAGCTAAGGCCTTTAACTCGGTTCACCATCAACGTTTGTTGGCCAAACTTAGGGTATTGGGTGTAAATAACAATATCTACCAGTGGATAAAGTCCTACTTACTTGCTCGCACTCAGTCAGTCCGCGTTGGCGAATCCCTTAGCACTTTCCTGCCAGTTACTAGTGGCGTCCCAGGTAGCGTTCTTGGCCCTCTCCTGTTCCTTATTTTCATAAATGACCTCCCCTCTCAATAATCCTCTAAGTTGTGCCTCTTCGCGGATGACCTTAAACGTTTTCGTGTTTTCCACTCTTATGACGATGTACAAACCCTCCAGTCCGACCTTAATCGGCTTGAGGCATGGACCTCGCGTTACGGCTCTCTTTTAAAAGCAAAATGTCCTTATTGCTAACCATTCAATGTACGAAAGATGATGAAGACCTACCCTCTCCATACTACCTTATTGGTCAAAATATACGTCGGGTAAACGAATGTCGGGATTTAGAAGTACAAGTTTCCCATAACCTTAATTTCCACACCCGTTTTACTACGACATGTAGTCGCGCCAATGGGCTACTCGCGACCATCAAAGCCAATTTTCCAAATCTCTCCCACCGATTTCTTACGCGTCTTTTCAACTGCTATGTTCGTCCGACCTTCGAATTTGGGTGCCAACTCTGGAACCCCTCCTCTGGTGGAGATATAAAACTCCTTAACGACGTGCAGTGTCGCGTTTCAAAAATCCGAAAGTCTCTACGGAACTTACCTCGCGAAAGCAGACTTGCTTCCCTCGGTTGGGCCCCCTGTCCAGTCGGCGCACCTACATGGATCTAATCAGCCTCTTTCGTGTCCTCACTCCTCCGATCAGACCTACTTTGTCTCCCCCCTCACGCGCACTATACCTGCGGCCATGGTCGCCAACTCTTTCTCCCGCCATCCTGCGAAGACCCACTAAAACACTCTTTCTTCAGGAGAACTATTCCCGTTTGGAACTCCCTTCCTGATGGAGTGGTTTCCCTTCGTTCGATTTCCCACTTCAAAGTGGCTACCAAAACTTTTTAGGTCTAGTTTATCCCCAAAATTTGAGCTGTAAGGCTTTGTAAAAGTGCCCTAGCTCGTCATAGAAAACGGAGCAAAAAAAGTTAGTGCTAAAATAAAAGAAGTTAAAAAAATTAGAAATAAATCTGTGTATTTTCAAAAACCGCGTATGCTTTAAAGTAGGATTAACTTAAACTTAACATCAAAACTAAAGACAATTGTAACAAAATGGCAGACTACCTGTCATTTAAAATTATAGTCTGAGAATGAGTGACTAGAGAGTTTATTTCTAACACAATTTACACACCTTAGAAAGCACTTTGAAACAACGCTAAGATGGAACTAGGAAGCTAGTACGCACCATAGCCAAGTAGGTAGGATTGCACTTTACGTGACCCACCCAACTAAAAATGGTTTCTAGTTAATTAGACCGTGAGGAGTCCGAAAAAAAAATAGTTAAAAAGTTGGTTAAAAAAATTTTGAAAATTTTAAAATCCACGCACTTACCGCCACTGAAGTCGCTATCCGATTAACGCATTCTGCACTCAATCTTGCAAAATAAGCCGGGGGGACTGTGAAAAATTGACGCACTCGCACCGGAGTTATAGCTATGGAATTTTTTAAGCTTACGGAAACTGTTCATTTCCGATAAAAGGACGGCTTTTTATAATGCGAGAAAAACTGCTATGATTTGGGAAAATCGATGAATTTTTAGGGAATGCGATAATTGATAGCGGCAAATTTTGGTAAATTCCGTCAAATCATTTTTCAATTTGATAAATGTGAAGGACGATATTTGGGAACTGGTGTCAAATTATTCGGGAATTTGATAAATCTGAAAGACGATATTTGGGAAATGGTGTCAAATTATTCGGGAATTTGATAAATGTGAAGGATGATATTTTGGAAAAGGTGTCAAATTATTCGGGAATTTGATAAACGTGAAGGACGATATTTTGGAAAAGGTGTCAAATTATTCCTGAATTCGATAAATGATATTTTGGAATGGGGATGGACTCGATTAATACAATTTGAAAGTAATGCACTGAAATTTAAAAATGGTAAGCATTAATGTGTGGCTCTTAGCGATACCCAAGAAACACCACTTGGATGTGGCCCCACGTCGTTTCTCAAGGGGAGTTTTTTTATGGCAGGCCCACTTATTCTACTGCCCATTTTCACTGCCCTAAATGAATGCTTGATATTCAAATTTTTTATCGTCTCGATAAAAATTAAGTAGAGAGTTTAAAAAAAGGCTAGTCAATTCGATAACAAATATACCTTGTAGCACCATCCAAATATTTTATAAGCCCAGAATGGATCTCGGAGGAATAAAACCTCCCACAATTTTCCGATTTTTTCATATAAACGAAAAGCTCCGCTATCTTACGTTTGTCTTCCCTAGAACACTCTCTCCAGCATATTAATCGCCATGCATTATACTCGGATATACCATTCATTATGCAAAATTCTACAACCTGCATTCGTCCAAAAATGCCGTCCGGAACGCTACTAAAATTAGTCACATCCGTTCCATTTAATAAGCGTCTCATGGCCGCAACACAATTGTTCAATTTACCTTCTCGTATTCTTGCAACAATTCTTGTAACTAAAATAATTCCAAAGCACTGAATACTTTCTAATAAACACTTTCTGAAAATAGATGTTGGAAGAACTTTGACGTTCCCCCCCGTAAAATTGGCGCCAAATTTCCGCCCCCGGACTTTAGGCTCTTCCCGCCAGGCTGGTTGCTATGAAAACGACCTTTGCATGGAGCAGAGACTCGTTGAAAACCAACACGATAAGACACGTTTTTTTTCAGGAGGCTTTTTAAAGGCATTTATTTTTGCTGTGATATTTGATATATTTGGGAGTCAAGGAGAAACTTTTCAATGGCCGAGGCTAATTTGGAGAGAGATAATTTTGAAAACCCTAATTTTGGGAATGCGAAGCATTTTTTCCAAAGGGTGCACTGAGGAATTGGGGAGGACTTTTCCCGTGTATGGATGATGCACTTTAGGCGAGGTCAGAGAAGGACGCCATTACTCTGGTACTTTCTTAGTAGCTTGTCCCGCGACTTGATTCGTTCAGTGAACGAAAGATAGTTTGTGAATGCGGTAACAGGCAGGTCTGTAGATGGGGAGATAAATGGGTATCGTGAGGGCGTTCAGGATTGTCAAAGGTGATTTGGATATTTAATCCGCTGTTTAGCCGCCAAATCTCGCGATAATAAGCGAAAAGCCTTAAAGGCGAAAAAAAGAAAAGTACCACAGTACTTGGTAAGCAAATGTGTAAAGGCTTTCGTCCCCTCAAAAAACACCTGGTTCTACAATCAACACTTGTCGGTCACTGACAATCTCTTTTTGGTATTCCTGTGGGTGTGCAACATGAGCGTGTCTGACGCTATTACCCACAGTGAATGTTCCGCCCATATCGTCGTGGACTACTTTTCCATGTGCCGCGAGGTAGCTGAGATTGTAATCCCGACAGGGCCGAAAAGGTTCAGATAGGAGGGCCAGGATTGTTCGTAGAGGTGGACGAAACGTATTTACACTGTCGAAAATACCATCGTGGGGCTCAAATGACCAGAGAGGCCATCTGTATCTTGTCATTTACTGCAGAGATACAAAAGATGGGCTCTTAAGGGTCAAGAATAAGTCCAGGGCCGTTTTATGGACGCGAATGTCTAAGTATATAGCCCCTGGGTCCGTTATAGTTTCGGACGGTGCCCCAATGTACATGAATTGTACTTTGAGGTTTCAGAAGCATCTGACTGTCCTTCATAAGTATGAGTTGTGAATTCTGAGGATTCACGAGCTCAAACCAATAACATCGAAAATACAATACATATCTTTGTTCAGAACATATCGTTGCTGGAAACGAACCAAGCAAAACTTATCCTGATCCTGTACATTCAAATGTAAGCAGGTTATTATTATACATACATATCTTTCTTAACATAACCTTTTCGTAAATAACAGGATTATGTATCCATTTTGAAACCAAGAGAAGTTCCCCAATGCTCAACTAAGTGGATTACTTTTGCTTTGACTCTTGAATAGGAACTTGGTCCAGTTTATTAGTATGCATAAATATTTGAGCAACGTTGAGTAAATCGGTGAGGAAATAGTGGAGGCCAACACTTTTTCCTCCACCACTTGGATAACTGTCAGTCTGTAGGAATATTATTGGTTGAAAATTTCTACCAAACAAACATATTATAAACAAAAACCAGATCTATACCTTTGCACTATCACAGGTGACGGCGAGTCTATTCATCACCCATTTCGCCTGCCACCGGATCGCCAGCAACCATTTCGCCTGCCACCGGATCGCCAGCACCCATTTCGCCTGCCACCGGATCGCCAGCACCCATTTCGCCTGCCACCGGATCGCCAGCACCCATTTCGCCGGCCACCGGATCGCCAGCACCCATTTCGCCGGCCACCGGATCGCCAGCACCCATTTCGCCTGCCACCGGATCGCCAGCACCCATTTCGCCTGCCACCGGATCGCCAGAACCCATTTCGCCTGCCACCGGATCGCCAGCACCCATTTCGCCTGCCACCGGATCGCCAGAACCCATTTCGCCTGCCACCGGATCGTCAGCACCCGATTCTCCTGCCACCGGATCGCCAGCACCCGATTCGCCTGCCACCGGATCGCCAGCACCCGATTCGCCTGCCACCGGATCGCCAGCACCCTCTTCAAGAGCCTGCCACCGGATCGCGAGCACCCATTTTGCCTGCCACCGGAACGCCAGAACCCATTTCGCCTGCCAAAGGATCGTTAGCACCCGATTCTCCTGCCACCGGATCGCCAGCACCCGATTCGCCTGCCACCGGATCGCCAGCACCCGATTCGCCTGCCACCGGATCGCCAGCACCCTCTTCAAGAGCCTGCCACCGGATCGCCAGCACCAGATTCGCCTGCCACCGCATCGCCAGCACCCAATTGTCACCGTAAAACCAGCACCCTTTTCAAGAGCCTGCCACCGGATCGCCAGCACCCATTTCGCCTGCCACCGGATCGCCAGAACCCATTTCGCCAGCCACCGGATCGCCAGAACCCATTTCGCCAGCCACCGGATCGCCAGAACCCATTTCGCCAGCCACCGGATCGCCAGAACCCATTTCGCCAGCCACCGGATCGCCAGCACCCATTTCGCCTGCCACCGGATCGCCAGCACCCATTTCGCCTGCCACCGGATCGCCAGCACCCATTTCGCCTGCCACCGGATCGTCAGCAACCGATTCGTAATATGGCCGGGCTACCATAATTTAATGAATGAAAGTCTTCAATAAATTCTGAGAAAAAACTCCAGTTACTTTAATCTAAATTTTCCGGAGTTACAACGCGGAATATATTTTTTGTCAATGTTGATCTAATAAAAATTTATATATTTTAAAGTTTATTTTCGCACAAAAACATTTAGTAATCATTTATTTTCCCACAAAAACATTTAGTAATCATTTATTTTCCCACAAATACATTTAGTAATTATTTATTTTCCCACAAATACATTTAGTGATTATTTATTTTCCCACAAATACATTTAGTAATTGTTTATTTTCCCACAAATACATTTAGTAATCATTTATTTTCCCACAAACACATTTAGTAATTATTTATTTTCCCACAAACACATTTAGTAATTATTTATTTTCCCACAAATACATTTAGTAATTGTTTGTTTTTTCAGTAATACATTTAGTAATTATTTATTTTCTTAATTAAAGCAAAATTAATAAAACGAAGGTCATTCAACTGTATAAGTTTTTCAACATTTTAAGGATACTTAACATTGAATTCGACGTTTGCTCTATTTGTGTATTTGCATATTTGATACATTGTCAAAAATATATATTTTTCAGAGTTAACAAGCCTTTCATAAATCTAGTTTCTATTGAAACTAATAACTTAAATAGATTTCAGATCTGAGAGTTATAAAATTTTATAACATGAATTCAGTAACTGCCTCGTTATCACTTATCAAAGTAGTATTAATACGTTTCTGCTTGGTGGTATCATTATTGCGATATCAAGAGGAAAATATTGATTTGCATTTGAGCCTGAACCGAGTAGTAATGACCTGTTTGTTCAGATCAATATTGTTTGATATCAGATTCTAGTGTCAAGCCCAGTTACAAGCAGGGTTGTTTGATTTAAATCAGTTTGATTTAAATCACTGATTTAAATCATGCCATTTTTTTAAAAAAATCATTTGATTAAAATCAAGAATATATTTTTATTTTAAAAAAATGTTTTCTAAGATTCCAAGAAGTAGGTTAAGAAAATCGATAAGAAACTTATCTAGGAAAGACCTATAATTAAAAACAATCATAGTGTTGTTATATTTCAGTGTAAGTTTTTCCCAGAACTTTAGTTTGTCTTAATGGATAGGCTAAGAAATGAAATAGCCGTCAAGCTAGTCTTTTTATACAAGCATTTGAATAGCAACAATATCCAATAGCTGATTAAATGTCAAGATTATTTCAGAGCTGTGCTAATTAGCTGACAACTAATTGAATTAGAATTAGCAATTAGGGAAATATTTATGAACTAATTAATTAGCCAATTAGCAATTAGGGAAATATTTATGAACTAATTAATTAGCCAATTAGCAATTAGGGAAATATTTATGAACTAATTAATTAGCCAACTAGCAATTAGACATAGAAACTAATTCAATTCAATTAGAAATTAGACATTTATTTATCAAACTAATTAATTAGAATTACTATTTTCTAATTAAGGTAAAAAAGAAACCATCAGTAAACATAAAAGTTTGAAGTGCCCATGGATTTAGTACTTTGGTAATGCAAAGTTTAATGTTTTAATGCCATTGAATAACGGGTACGGAAGCCGTGAATTATTCTCGAAAAATGAGACAGGCCTCGAGTGTTCCGTCATGTTAAAATTTGTCTCATTTCTTCATTTTTTTGCATAGTTCCTATAATGGACTCCTGAGTAGTAAATACATGCGCACTGCTATTAATTCGAGTAGGAAAAACAGTCGAAATTTCGAAATGGGACAGTTACGATCTACGAAATTTTCTACTAGTACTAGTATTCTCTCATATTTTTGAGGAGCTGAAAAATTTAGAGTAGCACTAAGTTTTCCTCATCGATATAATAAGACCGTTTTCATTTTCAAATGGATGAATCAAGAGTTAATTCCTCGAGTTTTAGTTTTTACTAAATTAAAAGATTAATTGAAAATCCAATTGGCTAATTAGTTAATCCTAAATCTAATTAAATTTTAATTAGATAATTACCTTTCCTATTCATACTAATTAATTAGAATTATTTCTCAATTAGCACTAAGGTAATTAAAATTCAATTACCATTTTCAATTAGTAAATGTTACTAATTAATTAGAAATTCAAGTAGCTAACTAATTAATTAGCACAGCTCTGGATTATTTTGCATGGGGCTAAGGTTACATTTTTTCATTGGCCTAAAACATTCGTCTGCTTTTTTACTCTAATCTTAAGCCTAAGTTTAGTTTACAGTAACGAGTTATTACGGGAGTAGGGACTAGAGTAACTGTTTGGTACCTGAGTGTTGAATTGTCCATTTTTAGTTCCTTTCCTCTTCTAAAACGCTTCTTTTAAAAATCTGAGGCTGTTTCTTTTAATTTGTCATATAGAACCTAGACAACCACTAACCATGCACTAAGAACAGTTTCTCCGCCATGATATCTGAGAAAATCTGACACTAAAATTCTGCTTCTGCGCATTTCTAAGCGAACCAATAAGATCACCCCTCATTCGTGAAAGCCCGGTTAGAATTTCATATGGCCGTTGTAAATTTTGAATGAATTTATTTTTAGGTGTATTGAGTCTCAAATAGTTTTGAGTATTTTCTTCAAAATATTTATACTTATGCTAATGATAAAGCAGAAGTACTTCAGTTCCTTATAATAGCAAATAAATTAAGAAAAGAATTTAATTTTGAATTTGATGGAATGAACAGTAAAGATGTGCAAGAATTATTCAACTTTTACTTGTGTAGTGTATACAGGTAATTATTGTTTTAAGATCTTTTCTTTATTGTAGTGCATGGAAAGGTAGCAAATCTTATTAGATTATCATATTAGATTTGCCTGTTGTGATAAAAATATTGTTGAAAAATGTGATAATGAAACCGTCAAATTGGAGAGATGTGATGATGATAAATATATCAAAGAAGAGACGGAATGTTTTGAAAAGAATGAAGAAATTAAATTTAGACCTTCAAACTTCTTGCAAGAAAGTTTATGTGGAATTTTGAGACTTGGCGAACGAACTTTGGGGGAGATGTTGGGGGGTGTCTAAACGATTAAGGAGTTCAGATCACTACAATATGAAACCTAAAATTCTATATCAGAATGTCCATAGGACTGTGTTTCAAAATTTCACTAGACGATGAAAAGAAAGAAAATCAACTACCAATAGACTTGAAACAACAAGATATAGGTGGAATGTTTTATCCCAAAGAGTGTTCGAGAGATTTTGTAAAGGAAGTAAATAACACTGATCGTTTATTTGCAAAGTCTGACCCTTTAAGTGAACACGGGAAAGACATGATCAAAGTAGATTAACTAAATAATTAGGCTATTGATTACAAGCAGCTAGTTAATTTTATTTTTATTTTTATCTGAGGTTAAAGAAAATCAAGAAATCTAAAGATTATTCTGGGAAGGAGTAGAGTGCATTCCTGACTTGTTGACTCAATTTGACCTTCTTTTATAAGATCTGGCTGTGAAAATTGACGCATGCAAGAATTCAGGAATTCATCAGTGTTTGAAGTGGAAGTATTAGTAAAGGGGGCCACAATCTCTGAAACAATTTATACGGTCAACTGAAGAAGCTTTATGCCAAAACTAAAACTGTCAAAAAGGACTCTAAAGAAACCAAAGGGGCAAAAAAGAGGAAAAAGTTAAAATTGGTAAAGGGATAAGAAAATCACCCGAAAAATTAGATAATCAAGAATGTACCACGAAAACCCCAAAGTTAAATCAAAGGAAAGCTCCAAAAATTAATAAAACGGAAGTTTCAAAGAAGGCTGGTAAGAAAACCCCAGCTTAAGTATAAGATTTGTAATGATGGGAAAGCGATAAAAATTAGTATGAAAGCTGGCACGATTGTTCAGAATGTTTTAATTTCTTGCCCTTCTAAAAGATACCGATTAAAGGATTTATTAATTAAAGTATTTGTTAGTATGTAAATAAGAAGGCTGAAACGAAAAACCCAAAGGTAGCTGTAAATAAGAAGACTGAAAAGAAAAGACCAAAGGTTGCTGTAAATAAGAAGGCTGAAAACCAAACCCCAAAGGTAGCTGTAAATTAGAAGACTGAAAAGAAAACCCCCAAGGTAGCTGTAAATAAGAAGACTGAAAAGAAAACCCCAAAGGTAGCTGTGGATAAGAAGGCTGAAAACCAAACTGGCAACCCATCAATATCGAAAACTAAACCAAAATGCTGTTTACGCGTAAATTCGAAATATTTAACGCTATTTATTCCTTGTTTCAAGTTAGTGAGGAGTGCAAAGTTTGAGAAGAAATATTCAACATTCCACTCTCTTTTGGTATGTTTAAATGTTAATGCATATGAACCAATCCATTGCAGTTACAAGGAAATCAAAGCCCGTGATTCAACTGAAATATATATCCAGCTCCATTTCTCTGAGAGCTTGTTCTACCCTTGAATTCTTCCGCGCATACCAGATTTCAGCGAAAAAGATAAAAATGGACAGTATGTTTAAAACCGCGAATAGTATAAACATGATGCTGATATCATGAAAGGACGTCTTCGAGAATACCATGCTTTGTTCTCTCTTCATATACTTAGAGCACGCTTCCCCATGCATTAGATACTTCTGTCGGATTTGATGTCCAGTTTCCCAATAATTCTGAATTCTGAAATCAGAATTTAAAGCAAATCTCAAAAATACATTACGTACATTGATGGAATATGACGAGGTAAGTTTGTTTAAGCAAACTAAGAAATATATATTATAGGAAAGATACCGACATTAAAATATTTTTTAAAGAAATTTACACAATTTCTAGTATGTTGCTGGGGTTAAGTTACTAACCGTCCAGGTCGAGCATGTACGAGAAAGAGCAAGACGAAGCCCAGAGTTATGAGAAAACATGTGTACTTTCTTCCAACAAGATGACCCCGGTTCGCATTACACTTTTTCGCGCCTTCTAGTGACTGAAATTAGTATTACTATATTCATTATATGATGACCCCGGCTAATTTATAATTTTCGATTTTATGTATTCTTTGGTTATAAATTGGCATTACTATTATGAATAAAATCAAGAGCTAGTAATTAAACTACAGTAATTACTCATTAGGTTAATTTAAAATTTGAACTAAAGTACCTTATCTTAATACAGAATAATATTCATTAAACTATAGTTTCGGTTAATTTTAAACTTATAATTAAGCTACATCATTAATTATAAAGTTATAATAAACTGCAGTATATTCATTAAAATTTATAAATTAAATTATGGTAACTTCCTCAATCGGTTAACTTAAACAAAATTAAATTTCAGCGCCCAAGGAGGAAGAACAGGATGGGTCAACGTAACCGTGCCCCTACCGCGATCATGGCACCTTGAAGGAGAGGATGGAGTCCAAATCTCAATACCCATAACGCAGCTTCTCTACACCTATCTACGGCAAAGGAGTCCTCCCAGCATCCTCAGTGTTTTGGAACGGTGCAGAAACGTCTAGGATGCCCCCTGTGTCTTAAAAAAGAAGGTTGTCCTCATACAAATACAATGTTTCTGATGAGAAATCGCCTATCGTAGGGTTGGTGCGTGGCCAAGGTACGCTAAGAGACATTCATACTCGCAGATGGGCCATAGCCATTTCGCCCTTTCTTCCCTGATTGAGCCGTCATCTTTTTTTCCTAAGAGTCTCTTCCAAAACATAATAAGTAGAGGTGCCTGCCCTCTGGTATTTCCCCATTTATAGTGGTCATAAACACCACGGAATAGAGTTCTTTTAAACTAGGTTTTCGCTGGGCGAATTTCTTTGCGTCAAGAAATTCGCTAAAAAAGCAAAGTAGGTAAGGCAATTTTTATCCCTGTGTGTTCGGTTTCCACTGGGCGAAACCGTGGTGGAACGAAATGGCTATCCGAACTGAACTGACCCGAGTTAGAGCCGCGATCATCTGTTTTTTCAGGATAGAGGATGATAGTATCGTCGAAATTCCAACCATGATTAAGTATGTTGCTTTAAAAAATTTTTTCTCTCTCGTATACGCCTTTCTAATCACGTAGATTTTGGTAGCTCTCTTAGATAAGACTTGATACTGACTTTTATGTATAAGGGTAGTTTTTTGATTGGATATAACGTCTTTCGTACTATATTTACTAATTTTCAAAATTTCCATTGTACTACAATCCGACACCCTAAAATGTGGTTAAAATTTGAAAGAGATCATAGTTTTCCTTCCAGAAAATAAAGTGGTTTTCATTTCCATGAAATTAATCACAGATTTTGACGAAAAACTGCAAATTTTCCCATACGAATATCATGAGAAAAATTTGCTGTGATAGCCAAAGTTTCTCGACCATTTTTTGTGGACTATATGCTCGATAGGTCTGAAAATGGTTTTAGATCAAGGGTTGAATATTAAAATGGTGCCTTTTGAAGTTTCTTAAAAACAATTAAGTACAAGTATTGTTTTTCATAGTTTTAATTACATACTTTGAATTGCGTGGTTTACCCTGAAACTGTGGAACACGCGACGTTTTAGTTGTATGGGTTAGGTAGTCGTTTTACCGCGAATAAAACGCCCTTAAACATAACTAAAGTAGGATAGCTAGATCACCTACTGCTGGTAATTAAGCTAGACTACCGACTGCTGGTAATTAAGCTAGATTACCGACTGCTGGTAATTAAGCTAGATTACCGCCTGCTGGTAATTACGCTAGATTACCGACTGCTGGTAATTAAGCTAGATTACCGACTGGTGGTAATTAAGCTAGATTACCGACTGCTGGTAGTTAAGCTAGATTACCGACTGCTGGTAATTAAGCTAGATTACCGACTGCTGGTAATTAAGCTAGATTACCGACTGGTGGTAATTAAGCTAGATTACCGACTGCTGGTAATTAAGCTAGATTACCGACTGCTGGTAATTAAGCTAGATTACCGACTGCTGGTAATTAAGCTAGATTACCGACTGCTGGTAATTAAGCTAGATTACCGACTGCTGGTAATTAAGCTAGATTACCGACTGCTGGTAATAAGGCTAGATTACCAACTGCTGGTAATTAAGCTAGATTACCGACTGCTGGTAATTAAGCTAGATTACCGACTGCTGGTAATTAAGCTAGATTAGCGATGGACGCACAACACCCTAAGACTTTCTCTCCTATGGTTTCTAAACAATTTTAATGAAAATTAAGACTGAAGTACAGATAATAATAAAAACTGTCATTGTAGATAAAGACGGGAAAGTCTAAAAGATAAGTGTGGAAAATTGCCTGAAGTACAGATATTCAAATTTTCACTTTTGAAGACATAATTATAAAACATCAATTATTTGAAAAAATTCTTATCTTAGTTTTTTCACCAAAATTTCATTTGCCCAAAATATTTTTCAACAATATTATCAAAATATTTTGCTCTCAATAGCAGTTCTGTTAAAATGGCAACTTCAAAGAATTTTTTAAGGGATAATAGGTTTTATTTTCGACTAACATTTGCTTTAGGACTGATCTGATAGCTTGATGATTTTACATTTTTAGATTTTAAAATAGGAAATATGGCGAAGCGGAAAATAACATAGGCCTTTTCATTGTGAGGTAGTTATTAATGTCGAAAATATCTGTAGAGTGTTCGTGATCTGTGAGAGCTATACAACACGTTTATTTTCAAAACTTTCGGAATTTTCATAATTGACGAATACTTTTTGTTAATTTTTCGTATGGTTTATATTTTATCAGCTCTTAACGATTTTTTGCCCATTTAATTCTCTTTATAGGGCCGATTTCTCAACCTAATTGTAAATTTTTAAGAGAAAATAAAATGCAATGCTTACTTTTATTCAAATAATTGATGTTTTATAAATTTGTCTTCAAAAGTGAAAATTTGAATATCTGTACTTCAGGCAATTAATTTTCTACATTTATCTTTTAGACTTTCCCGTCTTTGTCTACAATGTCAGTTTTCAGTAATAATAAGTATGATTTGATTGGATTAATTAATGTGAAATAAATTAAAGCAAAGGTCTCGATTTTTTCAACTTCAAGCTCTTCTCCCTCCTTTTTTAAATACCTGTGTTTCCGCGCGAATCGTGGCGCCACCTAAATGGTAATATCTTCGATGAAAACGTTCTTCTGCACTGGTAAAGCTCTATCCATATTCTACGTCATTTTATCTTTATCAGCACTCGAAAATTATCCATAGCACTTACACTTTAAATCGTATTATATCCAAAACTTTCTTTATAAATAATCGGTTATCCACTAATTTGTGGATAATGGATAGAAAACGCCGAGCTCTACGCACTGGTTTGCGTATATTTTAAGTACGACGTTTTTGACGCTTCATTACGCGGCGTTTTCACCGGTTAAAACAATCTCTCCCGGCGAACGTTTTCAATCACTTTTTAGGCACATCGTATGATAAATATCTATGATGTGGGTCTTAGTTTGACCTGCCCCGTTGTCGGTTGGGGTGGTGGCGGCGGCGTTGTGAATGAGTACTGCCTTTGCCAGTGTAAAATTTTTCGTTTGTCATTGAAGGGAGAGTGAATGGGAGAGAATTGTGATGAGGTGATATTTTTCGTTCGTGTATTTTAAAAGGATGGGCATTATAATTGTAAGTTTAAGCATTGAATTTAATTGTTCTAGTAAGGTTATACATTTTGAATTGTTTTTTTTACGTTTGCTCGATATATTGAAAGCCAAAGAGAGGATTATGGTATTGCCTTAATTTAAATTGAAGGTTTAATACTCCCTTTAAAATTACTGTCACCCGTTGACAATAAATAAGGGTTTCACGCTTTCAACTCCGCTCCCCTTATTTCAACATTCTAAGAAATCGATGAGACGTATTTATCGACGATGTATTTAGGATTTTCTTAAAGCGGTGTTTATTATTAGAAGTTAAGTGTATTTTTCAACAAATCGAGAACAGTTTTAATGAAAGTACTAGCTTGTGGCCCAGGATATTACAATTATAACCTAAGTAAGTTTATTGAAGTAAAGATTAAGGGTCATAATTATTTGATAGGGCATATAGGAGCTCTTCAGTCTGATTTTCAGTACTTCTTTTAATAGGTATATAGTTTTACCAATGTCAAAGGATGCTCATCGTGAGGGTACTCACTCAAGTTTTTCCGTTCGTGTCACAGTATTATAATTGTAAGTAAAATAAAAATGAAATAGTCATTTTAAAACAGTTAAAGGTAGCTCATCGAGGGCTATTCACTGAAATTTTCTGTATGCCTCTTTATTACTGGAAGATGTGGCTACTATTACGGGCCCAGCCTTCGGGTCGTCATGTTTTCTAAAATCTATATCTATACAAATCAAATTCCTGACTGACTGACTGATAATCAACGCCCACCCCAAACCGCGTGACCTAGAAGGCTGAAAATTTGCAGGAACGTTACTCATAGGTAGGTGCGTACTAAGAAAGATTTTTCGAATCCGCCGCCATCTTAAAAAATGGCAACCAGAAATATAAAATCATCATCTCAAAGTCCGCGCGTTTCGAGCGATTCCAAAAATATTTAGTACACTGGTTTCCTTTAAACTTTAGATGGGCTGAATGGTCGATTTTTTGCCATCTTTTTAAACGGCGGCCAAACCTTAAAAACCGTTCTTTATAGAATAATGTCCGCCTGAAAAGTAATAAAAATGTCCCGACGGGCTGATGGGCAACCCCGAGTGCCTTCGCTCTTAGGGTGTTACAAAATATTAGTCATCAGTAAAATCTACCTATTCTTTATATCCTTTTGATGGAAGTTCTTCTTATTACACGCAGAATAACAGTAAATGTTCTGTCTTTATAGGTTCAATAGAAACAAAAATTATTTTGGTTTTCGTTTAGGCTTGAAGTGCAGTAAAGGTTTTGGAGAGCCCAACGAAACAAAAGGTTCCTATTGTCTCTTTAGGTAACTAGCAGAATACATTACCTTATGTTTATGACGTTTTTCATGAATGTGGTTGCGTTAGTTCGTAAAAAATTGCAGTGGTAAGAAAGTGTTTTTTCCGTAATGTAAGGGCTTTCCCAAAGTGTACGACCGAAGACAAATAATTTCCAAATTAGAAACCATGGCCAAAATGGCTGCCTTTCCTTTGTTGAAAACGGTAAGTGTATGAAGTCCTCTGTTTTCGTGCAATTTTTCTAATCTTCGCTCGTATTCTTCAAAGAGCCTTTCATTAGTGCGCTGATAAAAGGTGAGTTTGAATTGTAGTCATTCATATCAATCATAAAATAACTTAAGACTAGGTTGAAAATTTCTACCTATTTAAAGTTTAAAGTTAGCGTGATGCGCGAATTTATGAATTTAAAGTCGGATATCGAAATAAACTGTCGCCACTATCAATGAATTTCCGCCTCCGTACTTTTGAGTTACTTGGTCATAACTCATACTACATTTGATACGTCACAACCTCTCGCTACTTTGTACGTGCTTCTTGTTCACCGGCTACGGATTACGCGAAATAATTTTAGCACTGTGATGGGCAGGGTTTTATAGATTACCCGTAATCACTTTCCATTGTACCGTCGTGTACAACGACCACACTTAGTGACCAGCCCCTCGGATCTAGCGGGTGTCAAGCCATAATCATGGCAAGGATATCATTACTCGTTCTTAAATAACTTTGAATATTTTCCATGATTTGTAATTCAATGGGACACGTCTTAATTACTCGCCTTATATTGACCGAAAAAATGTCGGTTTTTTCTAACAAAGTATTGGGGTCGACATTGTCACACGAAACACCTTAGTCTAATCGAGCGTGGAATTCAGATTTCAAAAATGTGAGAAAGAAACGGTGTAACCATTTCAATCGAAAGGGGGATCCGATTCATCCTCGGTAATATTATTGGCGAATAAAGAGCTGGAGTTTAAGCATAGCCCACTCTATCATGATGGAACATAAATGTTGATAATTAATTTTAGAGATTGATTCCACGGTGTATATTCATTCTGTAACGAAAGAGAGCCATTCGCACTCTTAATGATTTCGTAACAAAATTAATGTTAAATGTGACGCCACCCATTTGTCTTGGACCTATCAGAAATTTAGAAACTCCCGCCTACCTTTGGAGTGTGACGTATTTCACGGACCATCCCTCGACAGATTTTTGAAAAGTCCATCAATAATGAAATAGCGTGGTTATTGGGCCCAACTGACTGGAAAATATCAATGAACATGGGGTGCACACATAGGGTTACGAAGATATATCCCCCAACATTGACCCCTATAGCAAAGAAAAATCCAACAATGTTGAGTACGACTTTAAACCGAGTATCCACCTTGTTTGAACTATTAGACAATTTCAATAGCCTTCAATCTAAAAACATTTAGTACCTTATCTGCGGAAAGTTATGAAATGTGTAGAAGCATGCCTACGACGAGAATGTTAAGCCAATCCCAAGTTTCATGGTGTTTAGCTAACTAATTACCGCACAAAAATAAATTCAAAAATTGTTCGAATGCAGTGGATGCTGGGAGATTATCAAGCACCATGAAACAACATTACCGTCGAAGGCATACATCTATACATTTTATACCTTTCTGCTGAGCAAAGGTACAAAACGTTTTCAGATTGAAGGCTATTGAAATTGTCCAAAATCTCTAAGCAAGCTGGTTACTTGGATTAAAGTCGCACTCTACATTGTTGTTGGGGGCCAAATCTCCGTAAGCAAATGTGTACACCACATGTTCTTTGATACTTTCCACTCAAAGGGCCAAAAAACACGTTCCTTCATTATTGATGTACTTTTCAAAAATACCCTGTATTAAATTTTTTAAAAGCATTTCGGGTGGCCGTTGGAAGCAGAAATCATTGAATCAACAAACGAGTAATTACCCCACCTCTAGAACCTAACTATTTCCGTAATATTTAATGAGTATCAAAGTCACCATTTTCTCTGTCAGACTTTCTCTCCAGTTCAGGGAACCGAACAAATAAGAATGCGCTTATCAAAAAGCGACATTTTACCTCAATGAAATGATAGAGTTCAAAGTCATTAGGTTCAAAATAAAGGGGCATGTCGGGATATTTTAAGATATCGTTTAAGTTATTTATGTTGCGATCAATGTCCACGGTCAGTTTGGTCGACAGT